>CAJINV010000010.1:2686586-2774101 GCA_905178155.1 Amoebophrya sp. A120 | reverse complement strand
TTCCCGGTTTCCCGGCTTCCCGGTTTCCCGGCTTCCCGGTTTCCCGGCTTCCCGGCTTCCCGGTTTCCCGGCTTCCCGGCTTCCCGGCTTCCCGGCTTCCCGGTTTCCCGGCCTCCCGGTTTCTTTTAGCTGAGACGGGTTCTCTAGCTAAAGCCAAAGCCGGCTTTTTAGCTGAAGCCGGTTTCTTAGCTGAGCAAGCCGGTTTCTTTTTTAGCTAAAGCCGGTCTTTTACCCAAAGCCGGCCTCGCCTGTTAGGTAAACCCGGCTTGCTAGCTAAACCCGCCTTGTTAGCTAAACCCGGCTGGTTAGCTAAGGCCGGTTTTGTAGCTACTCCGGGCGTTTCCTGCCTGCTCAGCCTACTTACCGACGGCCACAGTTGTTTCAGGCGCGCCAGCCAATCTAGCTGCTGAAGCTGCGAAGCTGCAGCAACGGGGCCCCGCCGCGCCTCCTTTGGGCTCTGCGGCCGCTGGGCTTTTCCATGGGGCTGCTGGCCTCTCGGTTGCCTTGGCAGCTCGAGGACAGAAAAACAACCGCCGCAACAAAGAGAAAGGCGGAACAGCTTCCGGAATCTGTTCGCACATAGAGAAAGGCGGCGCGAACGCCCTCCCGCTCTAGGCAAATTCCACGCTGAGGCCTCTCAGCAAGTCAGCGCCTTCGCTTCCAAGCTTGCTCGCCCCCCAGCCTGTCTGCCTCCTGGCTTTTTCGTTTTCGCTTCTCCATTTTTGCAGTTTTTAGCCCTTGGCCCTCCCAGCCCCCAAACCCCCCGCCTTCCCAGCAAGCCTGTCAACCTCCCAGCCTGTCGGCCTCCCAGCTTCGTTCCCGGTTCTTTTAGCTAAGACCGGTTTTCTAGCTAAAGCCAAAGACGGCTTTCTAGCTGTCTGAGGCCGGTTTTTTAGCCGATGCCGGTTTCTTTTTTAGCGGCAGCCGGTTTTTTAGCTGAAGCCGATTTTTTAGCTAAAGCCGGTTTTTTACCCGAAGCCGGCTTGTTAGCTAAACCCGGCTTGTTAGCTAAACCCGCCTTGTTAGCTAAAGCCGGTCCTTTAGCTACTTAAAGCCGGTTTTGTAGCTACTCCGAGCTGCCTGCCACAGTTGTTTCAGGCGCGCCAGCCAATCTACCTGCTGCCGCTGCGAAGCTGCAGCAACGGGGCCCCGCCGCGCCTCCTTCGGGCTCTGCGGCCGCTGGGCTTTTCCATGGAGCTGCTGGCCTCTCGGTTGCCTTAGCAGTTCTATGACAGAAAAACAGCCGCCGCAACAAAGAGAAAGGCGGAACAGCTTCCGGAATCTGTTCGCACATAGAGAGGGAGGCGGCGCGAACGCCCTCCCGCTCTAGGCAAAAGCTACGCCGAGGCCACTCAGCAAGTCAGCGCCTTCGCTTCCAAGCTTGCTCGCTCCCGTTTCCCCGCCTTCCCAGGTTTTCAGCCTTCCCAGCTTCTCCAGTTTGCTCAACCTTTCGAACTTCCTTCGCCTTTTGAGCTTCTCAACCCTCTCAGCCGCCCCGCCCAGTCTTTCCTACAGGCTGCCCTAGCCTTCCCAGTTCTCACAGTCTGTGCGGTTTTTCCCGCCTTTTTCGTCTTTCCACTCTTCCCCGTCTCTATCTTCCTTGTCCCGAAGGAAGGCCTGGCCCCCCTGCCTCCTTGTGTTCCGCCGTTTGCCTCGTCGCTTCTGCGTGGCTTTCAAACTGTTCGCAGATAGAGAAAGAGGCCCCGCAGCAGACACAAGAAAACACGGGAGAAAATGGCCGCCGGAATCTGTTCGCACATAGAGAAGGAGGCGGCGCGAACACCCTCCCGACCTTTCTCGGCAAAAGCTCCGGCCAAGCTTCCGAGAAAGTCCCGCCGCGGAAAATATGAAACGCGCCATGATCTTCAAACGCGCGCAGTTTTCAAAATAAACGAACGAGCAAAGATCCACAAAACGGCCCAGGCCTGCGGGAAAATAAGATCGACAGCCAGCGACTTGCCACGTTAAACGCCGCTCCATAGCCAGAATTACCCGCAAGAGTCAGTCAGAGAGCCCGCGGGCCGCGGGAGGCACTAAATCCCAGCTAATTTTTGCGGGATTTCCCCGAAGCCCTTAGGGCGGGCGGTGGTTTTCCTCCTCGGGCGCTGAAGGTTCCCGGGCCCGCAGGGTTCCACCCTTTTCCACCGCGCCCGGGGGGCCGGGTTTTTTTCAAATCCCCCCGTTGGCCCCGCGTGTGTTTTTCAATGAAAAGCCGCGACGGAAATTAAAATTTAAAAATTAGGGCCGTTTGCAGGGGATTCGGAATTTCGAACGCCGCGGGGGCTTCTTTGGTATTTTCGTACCCGGGTGGCCCCGAAGGTGGAGGGCAGCGCTCGTGGTCTGGTTTTCATGGGGGCCCTCGGATTTTCGGCTTGGGTTGTGAAGACCTGGGCCGTGTGGCCAATGTTGCTATCCCTGCACCCTCTCCCTGTTTCGTTCTTTCGCAAAGCCATTGTCGTTGGGCTTTTCGAAAGCGTTCTATTTTTGGGCTTTAAGTCGTATTCTATTTTGGACTTCTAAACGTGCTCGCTGTTTTGCTTTCTATCTTTCTGCGGGATTCGCGTGTTCGGCGGCTGTCTTTTCAACTTCTATTTTTCGCGACACTGGAGATTTCCAAAGGAAATCCTCCGAAGCGCGAATTTAGAAGTTGAAAAGCAGCCGCTCGAACATGCGAATCCCGCAAAAAATAGAAAGCAAAATAGAAGCACGATTTAGAAGCCAAAATAGAATACGATTTAGAACCCAAAAATAGAACATGATTTAGAATACGAAAATAGAACATGACTCAGAATACGAAAATAGAAGCAAAATTAGAATAGAAAATAGAGCCCAAAAATAGAAACAAAATTAGCCGCAGAATTAGCAGCGAAAATAGCCGCCCGCGGGGGGTGTTTCGTATGGCTGTAACTGGGTGGGGTGTTCAATGGTTGACTTTGCTTTTCGGGCGGTTTTGGGATTTGGGGTTTTGCTTTGTGGGAATTCATCCTGTGCGAGATTGCCGGCGTTGCCATGCTCCATGTGTAGAAGGCGGCCTGCTTCTCGTTGTTTTGTTTTTCTTGTCCTGGAGCCCCTCTCCTGATTGTTTTGGGACCTCGCGCGCGGCAACTTGCGTTGTCGCTTTTTCGGGCTTGGGCCTTCAACTATTATCCCGCTTGTCGGGGTTTGAAAAAATCCCGCAGAAATTAGCTGGAAATTAGCGGCCGCCACCGCCCCGGGGTTTCTAACTGACAAGAGCTCCGCAAATATATTTGGCCAAGAGCAGAGAGGCCGCGTCTCGAATCTCATCGACACAACCAGGACCCCAATGGCTACCGGAAACTGACTAGCTGACAGAGCCGCACCCTTCCCCCCCGTCCTCCCCTTCTAGTTCTGCTTCCCCCTTCCCAGTGCTCTCGATTTCGCTGCGGGATAGAGACTCCTTCCCCCTGGCTAGTATATCACCAATTTTCGTCATGTGTATCATCATTCCATATTCGTGGAAAATTCAAATTATATGATGAAAGTGGTCAGATATTAATCGACAAATAATCAAGATGATTCTCGAAGATTCTTTCTTTCTGTTCGCGCCTGGGCATGGTTTGGTTTCAAAGGTTCAAGGCCCTAAAAAATCCTCATGGTCCGTATTTCAATTCTTTCTCTTGATCATCGATGAAATTCTTTCAGAACAATAAACATGCATTGAATTAAAGATTGAATCTGTCTGCAAAATAATTTAATTTCTCCCTTCATTCTGAAGCTCTAATTCTGAAAAAAAATTTCAAGATTCTTTCAAGATCCTGAGTTTCATTCCGAATTTTCTTCCAATAAATCGAATTGAAAATTGATGGGATTCATATTTTCAGATGGAGCAATATTTTCTTCAAAAAAAATCCAATGATATTCGTTTTCATTCCATTTGCAATCTTTGAGAATGTAAATATCCATCATTTTCTCATTCTGAAATTAGAGATAGAGAAATTCCAAAAATTCAAATCCCATGATGTCGGGTGAAATGGAAAAAAAGATTCTTTCTCATTTTCAATTTAGGGTATAGGGATTTCGTTCCATATCGATTCCGGAATATTTTGATCCATCATATGTGGAAGATATCATTTTCGGAAAGTAGAAAAAAAATGATCGAAATCTATGGTGGGATTTTTAATTACAAAAATGGAATCTTGTGGAAGCTCCAAAAATGGAATCCTGTGGGTTTTTTGGTGGTTGGAGCGCAGAAAATGAAGCAACATGACGGCTCGCAATAGTGTCGGAAATGCGCAAAAAATCCCCAAAGATGCGCAAAAAATCGCTACCTTCATACATTCATGCTACGGACACAAAGGTAGCAATTTTTTTCACACCTTTGACGCCTTCTTACTTGCGGGTTTCGTTTTTTGGTGGTTGGAGCGCAGAAAATGAAGCAACATGACGGTTCGCAATAATGTCGGAAATGCGCGCAAAAAATCCCCAAAGGTGCGCAAAAAATCACTACCTTCATACACTCATGTTACGGACACAAAGGTAGCAATTTATTTTTTTCGCATCTTTGGCGCCTTCTTACTTGCGCATTTTTAATGCTGCGGCGAGCCATAACGATGGATATCAGCCTGCCGGGCCCGGGCAAGCTACCCGGTGTAATGTCAGCATAAAAGTGTTTTAATTTCTTGGCCGAAGTGATGACTTTGATCCCACAGAGCCGGCCCCAAACCCCACAAAGGGCACACCGAAAACGCCGCGCGGCTTGGCCAGGACCAAGGCAGGGGGGCCAGGCCGCCCCGGTCCTATGGGTTTCGATGCAATCAAGCTGGAAGGGGGCCGGGATGGGGGTGGTCGGGTGAGCCATTGGCCCCTGTCCACCTCGCCCCCAAAAAATGCGGGGCCAACAAAGCCCCACGAGGAAAAACCGGCCGAGGGCAAAAACTCGACAACCCCAGTCCCACCCCCAGCAGAAACACCAAAGCGACACGGACGCGCCGGCCACATCCGGCGCAACACCGGACGAATGCCGGCTGCTTCCACACCTGCGGAGCCCGGGTCTTGCTTGCCGAAATAATCACGCCAAACACCCCCCCGCGGCGCGGAGGCGACGCCCCCCCCTGGACTCACCTTGCCCTGTTGTTTTGCTTTACAAGCGGTGTAATTTGTGGTTTAAATTAAGTTTAATTTTTGTTTAATATTTGCATTAAAATTTGCTTTAATTTGTTACGCACTGAAATCCCTAAGGATTTCAATGAAAACAAATTAAAGCACATTTTATTGCATTTTTAATGCAACAATTATTGCAGAGGTTATTGCGAAGGTTACTGCTGGGTTTAATATTGCAAACCCCACAGTCCTTCGCAACAACCGCCACTCCCTGTCGACCAACAAACGACGACGCCCCTCCGAAAAGACCCCGACTGGGGGACGGCGCCAATGCCGGTGGGGACGAAACCTGTCGAAACGCCAAGGCCGCCAGCGCGCGTCGCCCCTTCCCAAACGCGGCGAGGCCACATAGACTGGCCGAAGACCCCACCGGCCCAGCTGCCATCCAGGTGGAGCCCGGCGAAAGCAGCCCGGGAGCTGGAAAGAGAAAAGGCACGCGGCGCGCGTGCGCTTGAGAGGCGGGCAAAAACTCAAACAAAACACCCCGGGGCCGTGGAGGCACAAAAACACCAAAGCCGGCGGGGCCCGGCCCGTCCTTCCTCGGCGCCACGCGCCACGTATGGGAAGGAAACAAAACGGGGCCCCTTGCAAGGCAGACCACGTAGCCGATGAAACACACCCCGCCCAAGCTTTTATATTAGTGCTCTTTTATGCCGATGGATTTCAATGGCCGAAATTTGCCCGGGCCCGGCTGCCTGATGGATACCACGATTCTACGGTTGCGCCATAACGATGCTACGATGGATTCTGCGACTTTTAGCAATTTCCACAGGGTTCCATTTTTGTAATTTGTCCCACCATATCGAAATCCATGAAGAATTATTTCGAGGGATATCGAATAATGATATGAATTGTTGAGGAGATATACATGCATACAGATATAAAATGAATGAAATCTATCGAAGAAACATACACCCTATTCTCACAATCTTTGATATGATGATAACACCGAACCCTTCACATCTATGAGGAGACCCAAGATTGAATTTTATACATTCTCCATTCATCTCAAATATTTTCAAATGATTAATCAAATTTTTCCTCTTTCATTCAGATCAATTTCGATTTCATTTTGAATTCCATGGTCATGGATGAGATGGAAAATAATTTTTTCATCAGAAATCAGAATCTGAAAAATCACCAATCTATTGATATTTTCACATGAACTTTTTCGATATTGAATTTTTTTTTCTCTCTCTTCATTTCACACTAACACATTCGACTTCACGAGAATAAATTTTCCCACATCCATCCTCATTATCTCTATGATATTGATTGAGGAAACTAATATCGATATCAAGAAATTCAATCAAAAAAAAATCCATGGTCTTGCCTTAGCTCCATGATTGAAATCGATTCATTATGATTGGTGACTCATCATCTCATGATTACAGACTCCCATATGATATTTTAATAAATGAGTAATATACTAGATTGGATTCTGATTTCCAAAGAATTTGAGTGCATGTTAATGTTTATTCATCATGTTCATGTGTGGAGGATATCATAATCTCATTTCTTGTTGATGATATTTTTCAAGAACATGGCAGCAGACTGTGCCCGTGTGGCAGCAACAAGCGAACAAAGCGCCGCAGCTACTCGCGGCGTTGGTGTTGCAATGCGGGTCGTGCCTGCAAGATTGCAACCGAAATGTGTGTGCCGTCTCTCCTCGTAATGCAGGGGGCCGGGTCACACCTGGACCGCGGAACTTTGGCAGGTGGCAAGCGAGCCACGCCTACGCATCATTTGATTGGCCGCCGCCTGCGCGGCGTTGGCGAGATCAATACATAGGCGCCAAGCGCTTAGATGCAACAGCAGCGGTCGGCTCTGCGCGCGCGCATCAGAGAGAACGGGCGCGAAACCACGCCAAGCTGGGGCGGACTACGCAATTAGATGGATCGCCCTATAGAAGGGCGGGATTCCCCAGAAGAGTGTGTGGCCGCCGCTCTGGACGCGTGCGCTATTTCGGACGGCCGGAGGGTCAATGGCCACACATTGAGACGCGCCACGCGTAATAGCAAGCACGGAGGGCGCGGCCCCGCGCGCCGCGCACAGGGATGGCGCGCGCGGCCGGCGCCCACTGCGACCAAGTCGGGCGGGTGGCCCCTCGCGCGGGGGGCTCCAACTCCCGCGCCTTTGCTGCGGCAGAACGAAGGCAGCGCGCACATGGCGCGCCACCACGTTGATGGGCCAGGGCGCCACTCGTCGCGCTCTTGATCGCCGACATCGCTCGGCGCGGCCCAGCAGCGTGGCCGCCGACGCTGTCGCGCCCATGGGCTTTAGTTTCCTCACCGCTATCGTTCGGCGCGGCCGTCGCAATGCCGTGCCGGGGGGCTGTTCACTATCTGGAACAACGCTGCGCCCCCTGTCGCGGGCAACCAATGGACATCGCAGCGGCTGACAAACCGGGCGAACCTTCAGAAACATGCCAGCGCGCGGCTGCCACGCACAGTGGCGCCATCATGTTGTTCCTTTATCTGGCGAAAAAGAACGCTCGTTTGCGCGGACGACCACGAGACGGCAGTTGCTACATTGATTTCCTGGGATTTTACACAGCTGGGCCTCTGACGGCGGATGCTCGCTCATTTCAAATCCACGACAAAAAGTTTCTCCTAAAGGCTCAGACCTATAGTACTCGGCTTGCCCCGCGAATCGCTCCAAGTCAATGCATGAGTCCTGGTCAACCAATCCGTCGAGGTGACGTCAAAACATCCGCATTGACCCAGCAGTAGTCACAAAACACTCAGTGGTCCCTCGAGAGCCCGTCACACAAGAATCTCTCCAGGCTTGTAAACGTAAGTAATTGCATTCTCACATGCCGTTACCAGGTACCAACGCGCAAAGGCAAACTTCGGAACGACGAGGAAATGCCAATCTGCCGACACAAGAACATCACTGTGCACTAGCACAAACAACTTGGTTTATGCAGGGAGCTCCACAAACGCTAGCAGCGTTCTTCTTTTTTTTTGTTCACCGGTACAGTACAGTAGTTAGCAGTTGTGATTCAGTCCGTCTCCGTCATCAAGTCTACATCACAGCATCATCGTGGTTGCTCGAGGACCTCTCTACAACTGCCTGCAAGCAGTAGAAAGCAAAGCGTCTCTCTCCTGAAATACGAAAGATTAAATTTACTTTTCCATGCTGCTACAAATGCAGTTGCGATTTCTGTTCCTCGAGACCGCAATTCAAGAAAGCGCGCATTTTAAAATTCTTTGATGTATAACTTCGACTACAGAGTTGTCCTTGTAACAGTTTCAATTTCCCTTTCGTGTAGAAATCCAGTCATCCACAATTCAACAATCGACTTTCGATACACCGCTTCTTCCAGAAGCACATCTTAAGCCTCCTCCGCGACGGCGCGGGAGAACTTGTTGGTGATGTAGAGACCCATCTGCTCGGCCTTCTCGACGATCTCCCGGCGCTTGCGGGAAGACAGGTTGTGGGCCAGCTCCACGGCGAATTTGCCGTTGTGCATCAACAACATATCCAAGTCGGAGGTCTGCTGGACCTGTGGGGAATTGGAGATTGGAGAGGTTTGTAATATGCGTAACAGTTGTCTACGAGCATGATCACTGCAGACGACTTTCTTGTGCGTCTGAAGCACGTTCACTCCTAGAAAGCACCAATATTTTCTGCATGCAGAGTCAGAAGGACAAATGAAGACCACTCAGAAACATGCAAGCGCAACGAGAGCCGGAATTGCATTTTCCGTTTTACCAAGCCATGTAAATATTGTTGTTAGGTGATCTCGAGGCTGGCTCAGTTATGTCTCTCACATCACGCACAAGAATTTTCTACTCACACTGAAGATCCATGATCATCAGCCAGTGTGCCAGTCCAGTAAAAAGCAGCATCTGAATCAGGTTAGAAGCCTATAGTTGAAGTGAAATTCTTTATGTACCTTGAATTTGTAGAATCCATTCGGCAGCATGTGCTTGGTCTTTTTGGCCGACCCATACCCGATCTTGGGCATAATCGTCGTTCCACGGAACTTTCGGCGGGCGCGGTTATCGATACCCTTCGGCTTGCGCCATCCCGTGCGCATGCGGATGAAGTAGTTGCCCTTGGTCTTGTTCAGGGAGGCCTGCTGGAAGCGACGAAAGGTCTTCGTGCGCTTCTTCACGATCTTCTGCTTGATAGAAGAGGTCGCCATCTTGATGTGGTGTTTTTGTGACTGTTACTTCTGTGTACCTACTGTATAGTACTGATATACCCCTGAATCAGGTCCCTGTTGGATAGGTGAGAGAAAGAAGTAGTAGTAGTCAGAATCTAAATTTTTGGCGCAATGACAAGATGACCATCAAAGAGCAGGATCTGCAGAATTTAAATTTCCTAGATCTTCAAGCGGGAAAACGTCGCGATGTGGACATGATCTTTAAATTCTACTGCATCTGCCCGAACTACAGGAGATCTTCATTTTGTCCCTCTGCAGAATTCCGAACCTTCGTGTGGAAATTTAGTCTCCTCTTTCGAGATAGGAGACGAGCTAGACTCCTCATATCACACAGATATGAAACGACTGCGTCTCGTTCGACGTCGGATCGGGATCTTTACTTAGCCTTAGTAATTAAAATCAGGATCGATAGTTTGTTGTGCTCGCTTCAGATCGAAGAGCATGATCCTGCTTTTTAGTCGGAGCGCTTTTCGTTCGCAGACCTGAATTTGCAGAATTGCCATGCGCGAAAACACCATCGGATCTAAATCCTGGGTACAGATCTACAACCATACCGCTTTGGGACCGATGAACTAGAACTTTTGCTTAGAAAAGTGGAGCTGTTGGTGTTCAGAAAACGCAGCGGATCTTGTGGCTCGTTGGCAGTGCACCAGATAATTTCTGGGGAAAAATCTTCACTAGAAGATCATAAATCGTTTCATTTTCAAAATTATGGTCTGTCCAGGGGCAAACAGTTAACAGCAGCACCAGGCTGTCTTTCATAGTGTACAAAGCTCCTCCTGCCTCTCCGTCGCGGAGAAGTGATCTTTGGGAGGGAGGAAATCTTGATTTTTACAAAAGAGAAAACTACGTACACGCTGCGAGGCAAAGTAGAAATAAAGCAAGTCGGATTTGAAATTTAGGCCGATTTTTGACACGGTACTTGTGTCTACACATGTTCCGACATTCGAAAGCGCCGCCCAAAAATCGCAGGTTGTAAGTACCTATCCGCAGCGCACTCGAAACCCTGCTGAGACCGACTGGGACTCAAATGCTTATTTTCATCAACCGGGAATCTAAATTCTATTAAAAAACCAAAAAAGCAAAATCAATGCTACCAATCAAGCTGGATGCACTAAGCATCATTCGCATTTTGTACACAAGACAAAACGAAAGGCGATCCAAAAACACGACAGCTGCTCAGTTTATCAATTCACAGCTGATCTAACGCGAACGAAAAGAAACTGATTGAGTATTGTACAATGTGAGTCTGCAGAAGCGCCAGAGCTTACGAAGGATAACCGAATCTAAACTAGTAGCCGGTTACTAGTCACGTTTTCCCCTTGACTATCATTCATGCCGCATCGCTATTCCTGCTTGACCGGCTTCTCCACGAGAGTAATATGCTGTTCTTCTTCTTCTTCGTCCCCCTTCACTGATTTAGACCTGTCAGCAGCAGCACCTCCTCCAGACGCTGCTGTTATCCTCCGCCACACTTGTCTCGCTTCTTCCTTTGCGGATTTTACGCCGTCTTGACTAATTTTCAGGAAATAGAGCCGCTTCTCCTCCGCTAG
The DNA here is from genome assembly GCA_905178155.1 of Amoebophrya sp. A120. Lineage (NCBI taxonomy): Eukaryota > Dinophyceae > Syndiniales > Amoebophryaceae > Amoebophrya > Amoebophrya sp. A120. Next base: position 2,763,253 of record CAJINV010000010.1, on the reverse strand, counting down.
TTGCACAGTGACAACCACTTTCTCCTTGATTGCCGCCATCGCTTCCTTCGCTTTTTCTGCCGTGGGGGTAAGGAAATTGACCTTGACCGTCCTCACCGCGGCTCTCGCGTTCTCCTTCGTTTTTCCCCACACAGGGATGACGTAGTACTCCCATTTCTCGCCCGCGTTTTTCTTTGCGATAACCAAAAATTCCTTCGTCGGGTGGACGAACTTCACCGAAATCAACTCCTTTGCTTTTCTAGCGGAATTCATCACAGGCTTCACGATTTTCTCGTAGTTTGTCCTCCAAATCTTCTTCGCAATTTCGTAGGTGAAGTCAAGCGATTTCGGGAGTAAATCGTTGAAGACGAATTGCGTACCGGTGGAGACAGGCTGGAACAGATACTTGTCTGCCACGTCGAAGGTGAAAAACAACCCGTGGAGAACGGCTTTCCCGACTGGAAAAACGACATATTTCCCGATAATGTACCCAGATTTCAAAACCACTTCGCTGGCTTTGAAGAACACGTACTTGCAAACAATCTTGGTGGGCGCGAGGAGGAAATCTTGGAGAGTAGCAGTGGTTTTGACCATGGCTAGTCCGCAGTAGTGGAGCGCTTGTCGAGTGACATCCGCAAGGACGTGGCGGGAATGTGCGGACTGCTTCCAGAGGAATTCCGCAGGGCGGATGATCGTGGTGACGAAAACCTGAATTGGGTTTGGTGGATTTCAGCATGACAAAATCACTTGCAAGTAGACTTCACGCATCAGAAATAGCATATGAAAAGTGGTGTTTTATTGTCCTAGTTCGAAACCTGTACTTCTATACCTTCCTCCCCACATCCGCTGTCATAGCAGCCGCCGGCTCGATATACTCCTCCCAAGCGAAAACCGCCTTCTCGGTTACAATCTGCCCTCCTAGCACCAAAAATTCCATCGCGAAATCGCCACCCAATTTCACCTTCTTCAAGACAAAAATCTCCGCTCCAAACGCGGATTTCAGAATCGATTTCGCCGACTGCAGAAGCACAACAATTATCTCCCGCACCCCGAATCCGACTAGGAAAACCCCGAGAAACACCTTGTTTGCGTAGTTAATCGCGATCGAATCTCGGTCCTTCCGGGAAAGTTCCCGTTTTGTCGTGGCTAGGAGGTCCAGTTTTTTGACGAATTCGGCGTCTTGGACTAGGGCGGACAACACGAATTCTTGCCGGCACACTGGGCACTTACAGGATTTGTGTTTGGCTTTTTGGATCGCGGTGTTGAAATCAAAATCTTGGTTGGTACCCGGTAGATCAATCTTGATTTGCTGCCCCCGCAAGACGCCGAGTAAGCATTCCTCATGCAGCGCCACGTAGCAACAAGGCAGGAAGACGTGTTTCGGATTTGTGGTTTGGTGCGATGGTCCACCTGCAGCTCCGGTCTTCGCGTCCTCAGAGGTGGTTTTGCACAGCAACTCCTCCTTCTCCTCTTCTCCAAAATCGCACAAGCAGATCGGGCATTTGTGCTCCAGCGGATCCAACACCTCAATGTCCTCCGTGTCGATGGACGAACGGGTGGACTCCGTGGAAGTTTGCCGCTGCGCGGCGTCGTGGTCGTTCATTTTAGCAGGTGCACCTTTGGTAAGGCCATCTTCGACAAGGATCAGGTTATTCGCGTTTGTTTCGTCATCCGCGCTTCTGTTGAGAGCAGTAGTGCCTGGCTTCAGCGACGAGCTATTTTCCCCGCTGGATCTTGTTGCACCTCGGAAGATGCGAAACATTTTCGTCGGACGGTCGAAGTGAGCGAAAAAAAAAGTGTGCAAAAAGCAGGATCTCTTCTAAATAGGAGGCAGAAAACAAGGTATAGTAGAGTTTAGAGTAACTTGAATCTATGTGAAACGACGCACGGGTCAGGTTATGTTAGGCTATCCAAAAGCTGAAGGGAAAGTCCAAAACGATAATTTCAATACCGGGGAGACGTTCTTCTTCTTTCCCACTTATCTCTACACAGTATGGATGATCGAAAATGAGGTCTTCACAAGTTCTGCGCTGATAGTTTTACACGACAGTGTCATAGCGACTTTCTTTCACAAGAAAACAAAAACGGGGCCGTGGGCTTTGGCTAGTTTCAAAATTTCATGACATGGGGGCCAAAACTGGTTTTTACATTTTTATCACGAGTCGAGTAGCGAAGATGCCGGTTTTATTTCACGACAATACGCGGCAGGGTGCAGACCGATTGACCTTTCACCGAGCCTGCCTGTATTTCTTTCTGCTGTGCGCTAGACAGGAGCAGCATGTGTACTAGCTAGTATGGGTTCTCGTGCGAACAAACTAGTAACCGAGTCATTCTCAATCGGAGCCTCAAGTAGAAACGCCACTTTAATATCTTTTTCTTTTTAATACAGGCGAACCCTCATCATCTTCTTCAGAGAGATCCTTTACTTCGCGAACACCACAGAGAAGTAGAACTACTCCGTAGGCAGCTGTTACTTCGAAATAGACTTGGGTTGTTTGACTTTGAAAAAGTCGGTCTTTTCTTTTTCACATTTAGAAAAAAGCAGAAACGGAAACGTCAGGGTCGCCCGCTGTGTGTGGCGTAAAAACCATAAGCGAAGCAAGCAGTCTAGCTAAAGAACTATGCTTCTACATTGGAAAAGAAAACAGCATTGAATTCGTCTCTCGTCGAGGCTTCTTTGTTCGCGATCGCGTCCCCAGTAACAGAACCACTACTCGTCTCGGATGCAGCGGGCGGCCTGGACGTGCCATCAAAAACGTTCGAGGCGACTTCTGCCTCCACCACATCCGCGGCCACGGCAATCGACTCAATCCCCGAGTCGTTCACCCCACGCGCGATCCGGAAGTACCCGCTTTCGCCCCACTCCGGGCCCCAGGAGTTCTGAATGGTCCAGTACTTTTGCCCGAGTTCCTCGTCTATGGATTGTAAAAGTGTCTGGATCTGGAGACCTGTGATGCTGAATTTTTGAGCATGAAGGAAGCTCTTGTAATGGCAGCCAAGCACGACAAGCTTTCGAGACGCCTGCTGATGCCTAGCATGCATCACAAAATGCGTTTTTGCAATGACGAAGCAAGCTTCTCTTTTGCTGCTCATGCAACACAGATTCTCCAGGAATGCAAGACACGCATCACAAGCTCCACATTTCCAGACCCAGACACTTTTGCAATCCATATCGCCCCACCCAACTAGCAGCACCGCGTGGTCGACTTTTTGCCAGTGCAGCGGGTCTTTCTGGATGTCGTTCGAGGTCCTGCTTTCAGAAGAAGCGGAAGTAGAGGATGGAGCAGTTGTAGAAGTAGAAGCTCTACTGCTTGTCGGGTTGAAAAAAATCCCGCCGGCGTAGAGCATGAAATCCTCGGTTGGTTCAAACGAAACCACCAGGGGCCCGTGTTCCATCAACTCCCGCATGATCGCTCTGACCGAGGCGTTTCCGTAATAACCCCCCACATAGCGGTAGTTGGAGGCCTTCGGGAGTTTGAGATGTTTTAGGTCAAGTTCATGATCCGGCACGTCGGAGGACTTTTGTTGGGATTGATGGTTCATCCGACCACGTGCTACTTGCATGTTCATTCTTACTGGCGTTTTGGTCGTTTCCCGCCTGCCTGCAGCAGCCACTTTCGAGGTCGAGGGTGTACTACTAGTACTAGAAGTCGAACTTGTTCCACTTCTTGCGCTCGCCTTCCCCATTTCCTCCAACACGCACTTTTTGTCCACTTTTCCGCACATTTTCCCTACTTTCTCCCCACTGCTGTTCTCGTTTACCTCGTAGGGAAAGCACTTCGCCGGGATTAAGCCGATGTCTTCGGACCATTTGCTCGCCAGAAAAGGGTAACCCCCGTCGCAGCCTTGGTTGTACTCGGAACAATACAGCGGGAAGGAAATCGAGAAGGGCTCCACGGTCGTGCTCGATGCGGCTGGTGAAGTGGATGCTGCAGCACCGTAGTTGGAATTTCTGTGGTCGTCCATCAGGCTGATGCTGAGTACCTGACCTGCACTCGCAGCACTACTTTTCATCTTGTTGTCCTGCTTAGTAGCTTGATGCTGTTGTACTTCTACTTTATGTCGACCTTTAATTTCACCCATTGCTTCGAAAAACTTTCTGATTCGGTTTCTCGCCGACAGCATGCGGATGGTCGACACCATGTAGCAGCTCCCGCAGGCTTTTTGGTCCATGGGGGCCTCGAGGAAGTTGATCGTTTGTTGAGCGGGTACTTCTACATCACCACCATTGTTGCTGTGCAACCTGTACTCGCGCCAATCAAACTCCTTCGGGAACTCCTTTTCGATTTCTAGCATCTCGTCGGATTGGTAAACTTGCTCCTCCAGCAGTTTCTGCAAAACGCACGGAGACAACTCGGACAGCTCGCTCGCTTCCTTCGTCAGCAACAAGTGTGACGCTATCGGGACGCTTTCCGGCGTTGCTGTGTTGCTGTTCGTGGTCCCGCTTACCATGGAGTTTTTAAAGAAGTTTTTCCGGACCGCGGCTGGAACTGGATACACTGATTCTGATGTGGAACTAGGGCCTTTGGTTGTTGTTCCACCACCGGCATCAGCAGAAGTACTAGATGCAGCTTTGTCACAAGCAGACTGGTGTCTCCGCAGCGCCTCTCGACTGATTTTGCTCTCTTCCTGAAACAGCGCAACGGTTGTACTGGTGCTGGATCTGGAAGGAGTATTTAGAGTCGCTGCACGACGAGTAGTAGCGGGAAAACCACCACGACCTCCCCCTTCGTCACGACTTCTGTCGCCGGGTTTGATGTTCTCTTTCTCTTCTACCAGGATCTTCTTCCGCACCATGCCGCCCTTCTTTCGGAACTGCAGGTAGCTCAGTCCCGCGTACCGGCTTGCGTAGGGCTTTGCGCGGTACCCGAGGTTCTTTCCGTTGATTGTCGCTGCTTTGCTTCTGAGCCAGTCGGGGGTGATAGTGTTAGTGGATGTTCTTTCGTGGCTTGATTCTTTTGCGTCAGGAACATTACTACCGTCTGGTACTCCACCCTGGAGGTGGTCCACAAACGCCGCTGCACTGTTCATCTCGACAATGGCGTTCGGATGACCATTTAGATGTACTAGTTCCTCTTCCTTCGAGAGCGATGCTGGTTGCTCTACTCTCTGCAAGAAGGACACGCGTGGTTCATCGCGTTCTTCCTTCTGTCCGTTGTTCGGGAGCTGCTGCAGCTGTTGTGGCTTCTGTACTTCCACGTCTTCTTTCTTCCCCCGAACACAGCCAAATTCGCCTGTTTCCTCGTTTTTCCACCACCCGACCAGGGTCTCGGAGCAAAGGGACTCGTAGCTCTTTTTGTCGGAAGGTGGAGGAGGGGATGCAGGTATTTTTGTTGTACTTTCCCCACTGCTCTTTGGTCGGAACCGAGAAAACATGAACATGGATTCGAATTTCAGATTTTGCACTTGGTTTTCGTGTTGTAGTTGTGGAGCATTCGCATTGATGTTTGCAGCTCCATTTGAAGCAGAAACAGCAACGGTGCCAGAAGGAGCAGCAGCTCTTCTTGTCGGAAATTTGATCTCGAATCCTTCATCGTATACCATGGTCCACGAACCTGTTTCCACCAATCGCGGGGCGCCCGACGTCGTTTGGGCAGAAGCAGTCGCTTCCCGTCTGGCTGTCAGTTTGTGCTCGTTCTGCAGCTGTGGGATGGTGGCTTGTACTGGGTCGGTTCTGCGGAAAGGTTCCGTGTTGTCTGGTGCCGTTAGTGGTTCGGAATTTATTTGATGCACATGATGTTTGTTCTCTTTATCTTCCTGCTGCAGCTTCCGTGCCACTGCGACTGCGTGCGCTTGCGCTGCTTGTGCTTCATCTGCCATCGCGCTTTTGGCTTTGGTATGATCTTCTTGTTCTTCCCCCCGCAACTCGATCCGCATTTCCAGCTTTTCACTCCCTGGTATGGCGTCAAACCGCAGCAGCGAAGGTTCCTCAGTGGCCAAATCCGGTCGCTTGTGCCCGCAGGTGGTTCGCTGCTTCCCCGTTTTGTGGAGCTGGAAAACCCACTTGCCCGCGACATCGTTGCGCAGACAGTGGACAGGGAGATCGGCGCGTGTCGTGACCGGATGAAAGTAGAGACTGCAGAACGAGAACGCAGCAATGGCAAGTGTGTTGCTGTTGCGAAAAAATCTTCTGCACGACGATGACCCCTGCCGCTCCTCTCGCTGCTTCGTAAGCGGGAACAACATCTCCATGCTTTTCTTCATGCTGCCACCTCCGCTGTACGGTGGCGAGAAGGTCCTCCTTGAACCAGTTTTTTCTACGGTTCCGCTCTGGTGGTGGTACTACCGGCTCCGGCACCAGCAGCTCTAGGCCAGTTTAATAAGACCACCTGCAGCGTGCTGCTGGTGCCGCTGCGTGGTCGCTACATCTTGATCTTATCGGTGGCGTCCAACATTCACTTGGTGTTAGTCCGCAACAATCGTGACATAAGGTGAAATCACGACGACGAGGCCCCTCAAAGACAGAGAAGCGAGACGGTTCTAGAAAATCCTTCGATTGGGCAGACTGAAGCAACGTCGTGTGAAGACTGTGACTTTCTTGTATCTCCCTTGGAGGTGGAAAAGCTGTCAAGAATAGGACAGGAAAGGAATAATCAAAAAACGCCTGAGCAAAACGAGGAACAAGCCGCGTATTTTTGACCAGCGCCATCCGTGGTTTATTTTAGGCGCCGGCGTACTTGCAGTACCATGGTAGTAGATGGTGTGCTACACGTACAGCTTCTCCTGACATCGGATTTTTCTACCGTTACCATATTAATGTTCTAGCGTTTACTGTACAGGTGTTCATCTTCTCGCTGGGATGAAACAACAACTGGTACGTAGTAGCGGTATTAGTACGTTATTGCGCTACGCAACATGCACGCGAGTGGTGCACGGGATTGCTTACTAGGGTAAAAATAACACACGTCGACAGGCGACGGAAACAAGTAACACGTACAGTGAGGAAAAGTATCGCAGGCTCACAACATAAGCGGTAGTCTAGGTTGGTAATTCCTAGGTCGTGGTAGACAACCTACAAACTACATAATATTATCTTTCTCCGGTGCGGCTGCTAACTACAGTCTTTCAAATAAAACAAGCTCTACTATATGACATATCAAGTAAAAGGAAAACTACACGAGGTGTGAATTTTGTGTGATGAATTAATCTTTTTCTTTACGTCGTTTATTCTCAAATGGAAATGGAATTCGAAACATCATAGCGTATTGATTCTTTCTGTTGCTAAAATAAATGGAATTCGAAACATAAAATTTCGCTAAACATGGAATTCGAAACATCTAGTAGAAGCTTTAATACCAGTAAAGTTGTACCGGTTTGCTTTTTAATCGTACACGTACAACGTCTTGCAGTACGTTTTTTAACAAGAAGATAAACCGCCCAGCTACTCTTCAATCACCACATCTCCTCCCCCTTCTATCGGCGGCAGCATCACCGTCTTCTGACTCAAGACCCCCTCCTTCTTTTCGACATCGTGTGTTATGAGAGTGCACGACTCCCCCTCCCCCTCATTTGTACGGCGTGAACAGCAATGCAAACAGCAAGATAAGTACTACTGATACGTGGAGCCTGAGCATGACAAGTTTATGCGCCGATTGTAGTACTGTTTGGGATTTCAGAATTTGTCATGCAAAAAGTGCTACAAGGCAGCAACTAAGTTTGGGCTTTTGCATTACAACAATGAGGGGGAGGGGGAGTTATGCACTCTCATATGCGTCACCGTGATACCGAAGTCTTCCTTCAGTTCCGTGTGTCCTGAGTAAAAACGTACCCACACCAGAGTCAAGATGGGGAATCGGCTAGACAAATCCACAAGTTTTGGCTGTTTTGCATGACAAATTTGGATTCGTAGTGTAGTGCTGTTTGAGCTAGCTCAGCAGCATCACAGATCTAGCGCACCATGCTGATTGGAGCATGACAAATTGCAAAACACGACTAGAAAATGCTTCTCATGGAGCTCCGCATGAGAAACATTTTCAGCATGTAGATTTGCATTACAACTCTGGTGTGGGTACGTTTTTACTCAGGATACCGTGACAATGGCGTTTAGGTTTCCCCACTGTTTCGCCGACAAAACTCTTGGGTAAACGCACCCCTCATACCGAATGATCAGCTGCTTGAACTTCCTCCGTCTTTTGTTCGTTTCCGTCGGGTCCCCGACCTGGTGGAAGGGTTTCTGCCGGTTATTGCGCCGGGAATTGGGGTACTCTTCTCGCGGAAGTTTCGACTTGCTGTTCTCGTCATCGTTGTCATCGCCGACCTCCAGCATGTCCACCGTGTTGGATTTGTCCAGACCCAAAATGGAGCTCGGTACAACCGGCTTCGTTTGCGTTTTGTCCGCGTTTGCGCTTTCGTCTGCAGCAGGGTTCTTGTTTTCGCTGTTCTGCTCTAGTACCTCCCCTGCGGCCAAGATCTCCCCTAGCGTTGTGCTGCTGTGCTGCAATCCTCTGGAAGAGTTCATTTTTCGTAATTGCTCCAGCCCTGCCTGCTTGGAGGACCGGAGGGTGAGCAACAGCAAAGAGAGCCCGGTCAACCCCAACAGCGGGTTGAACGCCAGGTCAATCTCGATCTTGTCCCGGAGTAAATTCCACACCAAGTCGATCAGGTTCTTCGTTTCCAAATCGAGTTGTTTGAACGCAATGTAGGACAAGTTCTCCGGTATGTTCTTCACGTTTATCAAATGCAAAAGTGTCTGGGTCTGGAAAGTTGCAAGATTTGTGATGCATCTCGCGATCCACACGGATCGTCTGTAATGCTAATGCAGACAGACGCATCACACATTTTTTCAGACCTTCCTCATGCCTCTTCCGCATGAGAAATTCCCCTTTTGTCTAGCGAGAATTGGGTAACTGTTGGAGTTCATGCAACACAGACTTTCTCGTGATCCAGCTTTCGCATGACAGGCTTCATTCTTCCAGACCCAGACATATTTGCAACGCATAACATTGTCGAAAAAACAAATGTTGCGGAAAACAATGCGGGACATCTCGTCCCGTAGTGTGTTCATGCCTCGCGGTATGACAACGCACAATCCCCTCTCCCCCTCATTTGTCATGCAAAATCCCAAATCCAGCTTCTGCCTTGAAGCACTGTTTGCATGACAAATCCTGGAAGCGGAAGCCCAAATAGCACTACCATCTTCCGTGCATATCAAACTTGTCATGCGCAGCATACACGTGTGCTGGTGTTTGTAGTGCTGTGGATGCGATACAAATGAGGGGAAAAGGGAGTTACTTATGCACGCTCATACGCGGCTTCGGTTTTTTCTTCTCCCCCTCCTCGAACAAATCGAACTGCTTGCTGCAGTATCAATTGCAAAAGTGTTTGGGTCTGGAAATCTGTAATGCTGAATGGTCATGAGTGAGAGCGCCTTTGGGTGCAATACTGCATGACAAATTTTTCATCCGCTTTTAGTTTTACATACTCAGTGCGCATTACAAACTGCGCTTTTTCATGGCGAGACTGTGGCGCTTTATGTTGCCTTTATGCAATACAGATTTTTCTGGAGTCCACCTGGACAAGCAATACAAGTTCAACCTTTCCAGACCCAGACATATTTGCAATGCATATGCAGTGGAACTTTTGCAGCGACGTCATGAAGGGCCGGATCAGAACCTTCACCTGCTCCAGCGACAGATTGCACTCCTCCACCCACAGCTCCTCCAACGCCGGCGCGTATCCTATGTAAAAGCGTCCCCACCTCCCCAGAGCTGTCATGCAAATGCGCAATGACTGGAGTCGATTTGTAATGCGCATCTCCATGGGAGGCATTTCTAGTCGTCGTGTTTTGGCATTTGTAATGCTGTAACTAGGATGAGAAAACGGCTTTCCAACGCGGCTTCCCTTGCGAAACGTCACTACTTACACTGCAGGTGGAGACCTGTCATGCGCAACAACTAAAGCTGGTCGATTTGTCTAGCAGATTTCCCAACTTGACTCTGGGGCGCGGGCGTTTTCGCTCAGGATAGCGCTGGCTGGGTGTTCGACTCGAGGTAGGAAACAGTCAGCGACGGGTTGCGGCTCAAATCCAGCTGTTTCAATTTCGCCGAACTGGACTGAAACAGCATCCAGTGCAAAACTATCGTACTCATATAAATGCAAGTCTTGCATGACAAATTTTGTTCCCAAGGCAAATCAGCACTACAAATTCTATTTCTCACGCTGAGGAAATTTGTGATGCATTTATACGAGTACGATACTTTTGCAGTTCATAAACAGCAGCGAGAGCAGATTCCCGGCGCAGAGTCCGGTTTTTCGTAGGGATAGCGAGTGCAGCGGGGACTTTGGAGGGGGATTATAGTAGTTGTTGGACGATGCTACAGGTGGTTCGGAGGAGGAAGCTGTAGGGCCCTGTTGTTGCTGTTTAGATGTGGATGTTGAGGAGGAAGACGTTTTCAAACTGCTTTTCAGAGTCGCAGGAGGTCCTGCACCAGTTGAAGATGAACCTGTGGCAGCAACATTTTTGATATTTCCGGTTGGTGCAGCTGCAGCTCCTTGTGAAATATCAACATGGGATGATGAGCAGTTGTCTAATATTTCCTTGTTTGCAACATCTATTTCCCGATGATCAGCAATCTGCTCTTCGTCCACGACCCTACTCGCCCGCAGTTTTTCTGTCACCGACGCTGCCAGGTCGTCCTTTTCCTCCTTGACGCCGCCGTTGATGAAGTCCGTGTTCAGAAAGTCCTCGCCCAAATCGGCCTATGAATTGCAAAAGTATCGTATTCATACCAATCCAATGCATTACAAATTTCCTCAGCATGAGAAATGAAATTTGTAATGCGGATTTGCTTTCAGAAAAAAAAAATGTAATGCATGATTGCAATACGAGTACGAAACTTTTGCACAGGATACAGCCAAAAACTCGCCAAAATCGAACGCGGACTCGACTTCGGTTTCCTCTATGCTGAGCAAAAACGTCCCCACGAGCCCAGAGTCAAGTTGGGAACTCAGCAACAGAAATCCAGAAGTTTTGGGGATGACGCATGACAAGTTTCTCTCTGTATTGTACTACAAGGTAGCAAGCACAGCCGCATAACAAAGCCATTCTCCTATCTTCCTTCTCACAGCATTACAAATTCCAAAACGCGACTGGAAATGCCTGGTGTCATGCGGGCGCGCATTCCAAATGTTGCTGTATTTGCTAACCTGCATCACAACTCTGGTACTATGGGGACGTTTTTACACAGGATATCCTCCAATGGATCGCTATCCGCCTCCGAGTATGAGATGCAAAAGCATCGTACTCGTATAAATGCATTACAAATTTCGTCAGCATGACGCATGATATTTGTAATGTGGATTTACCTTAAGAAAAAGATTTGTAATGCATGATTGCAATACGAGTATCAGATACTTTTGCAGAGGATACCGACCCCTCGTACCCGTAGATGATCTTCAAAATGGGGCGGGGAAGGTGGCTACCAAATGCAAATATCCCTGGATGTGTCTGGAAGGTTGCACTTTGTGATGCTGTTTTTGGATTCTAGAAAAATCTGTATTGCATAACCAGCAACAGGAGCCCAGTTTGTGCTACGGAGAGAGAGAGAGAGTAGAGGGCATAATTTCTCATGCGGTATAGCATGCGCAAGCCCTCAAAAAATCTGTGATGCTAGGTCATGCATCTCAGGCATCATGGGGCATGCAAAATATGCATGACAGACCTGGCAATCTTCCAGAGCCAGACATAGTTGCAGTGGATAGTGGCCGAACACCAGCGGGTTGGCCTTCATCAAGTAAAGCAACCCCATGTCTAGCAGCGGGTTTTCGTCGAGCAGCAGCACCTCAATCGACTGGTAGGGCAGGATCAACCTTTTCACGACCTGCTCGTCGATGTGTGAATGTGCACAACTCCCCCTCCCCCTCATTTGTCATGCAAAGTGCCCAATTCAGCAGGCTGTGAGTGTGACTCTTAGCACTGTTTGCATGAGAAGTTCTGGCAGCCCAAATAGCGCGACAATCCGGTGCAAATTTGTCATGCAAAACCTGCATTCTCGCTGGCGCTTGTATTGCTGTTCATGCCATACAAATGAGGGGAAGGGGGAGTTGTGCACTGTCATACGATGTTGCAGCGCTTCAGGGAGAGGTACTTCAGCTTGTCGTACAGCTTTACCAGATCCAGACAGCTGGTGGTCAAGTCGGGGTAGAACTGGATGTGGCTCGCGTTCGCGATGTGATACAGCATCTCCTCCGCCTGCGCCTCGTCTTCCTCGCGGGTGGTAGATTTTGTCTCCTTTCCCGCGCTCGCCCCCATGCGGATGCGGATGTATCCTGTGCAAAAGTATCGCATTCGTACTAATTGCAGATATGCATGACAAATCCAACTTTCTACCTGAAAGAGCAGGACAAAGTGCATCTTTGTTCTTGGGAAAATTTGTAATGCAATCTATACTAGTACGATACTTTTGCAGTGCATAGGATGTTGCGGCGCGCGATGTTGGCGAGTTCGTCCCGGGGTTGTCGTCGTATCGGGGAAGGCGGCCGATTGTGGAGCAGGGAGAAGGACGACTGCGTGGTGTTGTGCATGGAACTGGTGGCAGTGCTGGAGAAGCTATCGCCTTTCTGGTGACGCCCGTGAGAAGATGAACTTCCAGCTCCGCCTTCGACCTGCGGCGTCATCGGCGTAATCGGAGTGTGCGGGAGGTGCTGGGGGTGGTGCTGCTGCAGGTTCTGGAAGTGTAAGTGGTGCTTCTGCCAACTCCGCATGGACCTCCCGCTAATTTCCGCAATGTCTTTCTCGTGGTCCTTCAAAATCTTCTGTGAATCTTCGTATATCCGCGACGTCTGCTTGTCGGGCGGGTAATCGGAAAGCGCGTGCTTGTTGCCGGACGGCTGTATAAACATTTCTGCCTCGTGGTCGGCTATTGCACTACCGTTCATCTTGTAGCTGTTCCCAATCCCACTGGCAGCTTTTTTTATCATCTTTCCGCCGCTGCTGTGCTTGTGCAAAAGGTTCTCCTTGTTTGATTCCAGCGTGAACCGGATGTTTTCGAAATCCAACTGGTTTCCGTCCAGCGTCAAGTTCAGCAACGGCGAATTGCCCTCGTTGCGGGCCTATCAAATGCAAAAGTGTCTGGGTCTGAAACTTTGCTCGACTTGTCATGCAGGTTTTCCATGACCCATATGATCTGTAATGGAGGACCTAGCATGGCAGATTCTGTGAGATCACTATCATGCCTATCCTGCATGAGAAACTGCCTCTCAACTAGATCAAAAGTGGGCAGCATTTGGTAATCATGCAACACAGATTTTTGCGCGATTCAGATTTAGCATGACAAGTTCCAACCTTCCAGACCCAGACATTTTTGCAATGCATAGCGCCACGAGCTTGAGCAGCCTCGCGAGAAAGGAACCGTTGGGCAGCCGCATGTCTGGAAGCGAAACGTCGCGAAGGTTGGGGAATAGCAGAAGTGACTCCGGCGGAGCGGTGGCGCCCTGGTTTGGATAGTGTATTTTTACTACTACGTCGTGTATAAGTAAGAAAGTGTCGTGGAGCTGCCGCGTACTTGATCCTTGTTCCACGACGGGCCGACACAGAGTCCGGGCTGCTGGGCTGTATGCACAACAAGTACTTGTGACCAACCCGTCCACGTCGTGCCGAAAGGATAAATATCAACACTCGTCCGCGTCCGACCGGCATGGGAGGACGAGAAAGAAGCAATTTTAACCATTGCGCAGCGCGCGCGAGCGCACTCAGACGGGACGACGCCGTCCTTGTAGTTCTCGTCAGAAGAACAACAACCCAAGGCGAAAGCAAAAATTGCGCGCGTTCCGGGATTCGAACCCGGACCTCTCAGCCAGAACCCGCCAGACCGTCCGCGGTCGAAGCCGCCTGCGGGCGAAGCCGCTTGGATGGTAGAGCTTTTGAATGGATCTCCTGGCCGCTCTCCCAGGCTAGTGCCTGGGAACTGTTGCGTTGTTCCCAGCACAACCCTGAACCTCCTTCCTTCCGTTCTGGAGGGACCACTTGGTGGTGTGCCGCAGAGCCGAGGAGCCTCCGCCACACACGCGTGGTCAGAGAGCCCAGCCGAGCGCACTTCCAGTTGTGCTAGCCGCGCGATTGGGAAAGTAGCAAAGTACAAAGTAGGGTGGCCAGAATACCCATTGCTAAACACAGGGATTCGGGAGAAAAATGAATCGACTTATAGTGATTTTATTTGTTTCATTCACTTTTATTCTCATCTTCGATGCAAAAATGGGATACGCTTACGCTATGGAAGAAAGATAACCTTCAAGTTTAAGTTAGAGACTGTGTATTATACCTTAAAAAACTCTCGCTTCTTCGCCGGCGCCCGGAACGTTGCAACCTTGCTGCTCCGCATCTTTTCATGATTGTGTGATTCAACCACGGTTGTTTCCCGATGCTGCACAGGCGGCGAAAATTGCGGATCGATCTTGTTCTCGAAAGACTTTGTCTATGATTCGCAAAAATGTCTGAGTCTGGAAGAATGCAGAAGTTTGTCATGCAGATTTTCCATGACCCAGGGAGGCTGTGATGCATGCCCGAGCTGCGGAGATTCTGTGAGGGCTCTCTGATTCTCATACCGCATGAGAAATGCCCTCTCGGCATAGCACAAATTGCGCCTCTTTTGCTGTTCATGCAATACAGATTTTATGTAGAGTCCAAAGGTAGCATCACAAGTTGCATCCTTCCAGACCCAGACATATTTGCAGTGCATATTGTCGTTTCGTTGACTACTTGCTCGGTCACCACAAAGGCCGGCAGAAGTTCCCGCAGATTCGCGATGTCGATGCGCCTCAGCTCCTTTGCCATGTTGCTCAACGCCAGCCCAAAGGCCTGCGGCTGGTCGCGCAGCAGCGCGCGCGCGGCCTCCTGCTGCGATTGCCCGACAGATTGAACCTGTTTTACAATTTTCATTTTGTCGAAATAAACAAGGCTCGTGCGGTCTCTTTATTTTTGCAGTGCAACTACAACTACTTGCGCTGGATCACGACCAGTCTGTGTGCAACAAATTTTTACGTAGGTACAACTCGGCACGCTTGACGTAGACATAGGATTAGGATCACGTGGTAAAAACACGACTCGAGCATGAGTGAAGTGAGGCATCTATGTAATAACTACATGTAAAAACCACGAGCAGCACCTTCTCCTCCTTGGGGGAAATGGGCAGAATTTCCGGAATCGCGTCTTTCTGACCTCCGCCACCCGGGCTATTTGGTGTTCTACTCCCACCGCCTCCAGGGGAGCCCTTTGTTCGTATTGTGAGGAAAAATCCCCCCTCCCCATACCAAACCGGGACACTTCTGAAAATTTGTGATGCAGATTTGAGACCACAAATCGTCGCTGTATTGCATGAAGGCAAGTCTACAGGCTCCGCCACATTCTACAGGCGGTTTGTCATGCTGTTGCTCCTACTGCGTAGACGTCTGCCATGCTAAGCGCCTAGGCCAAAACTTGTCTACTCAGGCCTGATATGGGCCTGCAGTCCTCGCCAGCAAGACAAATCTGATTTGTGACCTCAAATACAGCATCACAAATTTCGTTTTCGATATGGGGAGGGGGGATTTTTCCTTTCGATAGCTCGCGGACTGCCGCTACTTCCCTTGCCCCCCTGGATCTCTTCTTCCTGCGCGTCTACTGAGGCGTGGAACTCGTCCGACTCCAGGCGCACTGCAGCCTCCACATCTTCCACCGTGGTGTACTTGTGATGCGCATTCTGCTTGAGCAAAAGCTGCTGCCGCTTCTTGAGTAACAACTGTTTCCGCCGCTTCAGCTATCCAAGAAAAAAAAGTTGTTAGTGTAAATCTTATAAATTATGTTACGAAACATGCAAGACACGAACCGAAAATCGCTGAATTTTTGTCGTTCCAAAACGCGCAAAATGGTGCAAAAATCGATGCAAAAAAGACAAAACGATGGCAAAAGCCACAAAAAACGCTCCAAATTGGGGAAAATGCGACGAGAAAAAGTCCGCGAATATTCGCCGGGATTTCGCAAATTGTCGCGGCTCGGGCTCGCGTTTTTGTGCATCAAATGGGGCAAAATGCGCGCAAATTAGGTCAATAGCATGCGAAATCGTGCAAAATGACGCCGAAAACGCATCAAATTAGTCAAAAACGCAACAAATGAAGCCAGTAGCACAGCAAACGGGCAAAAGTGGCACTGTTTTGGCTTAGTACAATAACAAAAGCAGCAAAATGGCCGCAAAAGCGAATCAAAAAGCACGAAAACGCGCAAAGCTTGCCTTTTTTTGGTGCAAATGGATGAAAATGCGCGCAAATTGCGTCAATAGTTTGCGAAACGGTGCAAAATGACCCCGAAAGCGGACTTCTTTGCTTCAAAACGCGCAAAATGGTGCAGAAATCAGATCAAAAACGTCAAAACGATGGCAAAAACCACAAAAAACGCTGCAAATCATAGAGAACACGACGAAAAAGCTCCGCGGATATTCGCCGGGCTTTTTAAATAAGGCCGGGCCTGGTGCTGGCGTATCCAGAACCGTAGCCAAAGCTTCTGGCGCGAAATCACGCCCGCGAAAAATCTTCAGGCGCACCATGTTGCTGCACTTGTCCTGCCTTTCATCATTAAGCGGCGAAAAACAAGGGAAGCCGGCGCGGCTGATAATCAAACGAGCCAAAAGCGCAAGGGTCTCGCCAAGTCTATTAGCAAGCGTCGAAGGGGCAGAAAAAACGCCCTAACAGCGCAAAAAGCAGCGGAATGCGCTTGCATTGCGATCCAAACTACACCGGTGCCCCATGTTGGAGCGGTAGCGAAACAGCTGGCCAACACGCGCTCGCTAGGCCTAATAAAGGCGCAAGCGTGTCGAAATGGGGCGCAGTCCATCGCCCGCGCGCGAAGAAGGCGGCAAGCGAGTGCGCGGGTTGTAGCGCTCAAGCCTTTCTCCTTTGTCTCTCGACGTTCGTCATTGGCTAAACCGGCGCAAACCTTACTTCGGGCATGGCACTGACGTGCCCGGGGCCGATCGAAACCGAAGCAGCTGGCGCGAAATCACGCGAGAAACCCTGGCCGCACTATTTTGGTGCACTTTTCCGGCCTTTCGTAATTGGGCGCCACCATTTCGATTCTTTTGCGCCTCGTCTTCGGCTCGACCGAATACGACATGACAAGGCAACTTCTTTCCCGCGGGGCGGCGCGGCATGCAGCTCAGGGCTGCCAAATATAGCCGCCGAGGCGGGGGTAGTGAGGTCGCGCGGGTTTTTTCTAACAGACTGGACGACGCCGGGTCTTTTTGCTCTTTTCAGAGGAGAAACGCTTTCCCACATGCTATGGCCCCACAAGGGCCTCCGCCAGGGTCGGCCCTCTGGGCCCCCGAAATCGGGCCCATAGCATGCGGGCTGGCCTGCTGCTTTTGGCGGGGTTTGCGTCCTTTGGTTTTTTTTGTGGAAAAGCCATGCCCCCGCCGCCCCCTGAATCGAAACGCTTTCCCGCGTGCTATAGCCACGCAAGGGCCCCTACCAAGCCCGGCCCCCTGGGCGCCCCAAATCGGGCCCATAGCATGCGAATTGGCTTTAAGATTTTGGCGAGCTTTCCGCTTTTGTTTGTTTTTTTTGTTGAAAAGTCGCGCGCCTTGGATTGCTCTCCACATTACAAGTGCTCGACCTTGTTAGCCGTCTCTGCGACCTCGAAAAGGAGCCAAAAATGGTGCACATAGCACGCGGATCCGAAGCCTTTGCCATCTTCGCACTTTTTCGGCGCCCCTTATTGGGCGCCCCAAATCGGCGGAATTAGGTGCGCCAGGCGCCTCAGAATGGCGCCCCTTTTGCTGGCTCCTCTGCGTCGTTTTTTAGATCGGCGACCGATGGAATCCGCCGGGCCGGCGGCGATGGATTCGGTGCCAGGTCAGCCAGAGCCGATTGACAAACGGAAACTCTTTATGTTCAAAGCCACTTTCTGCCGATTGAAAGCCTGCGTTCGTTTTTCACGGTATATGACCACTCCCCGTTCGTTTTTCGCGGAGCCGTTTGGTGACTTCACTACATACGAACCACCCAGCGAAAAGTAAGACGCAGCGGCCAGGCGAGCGAGGGCACGGAAACTCGGCGCCCTCTAGTCTACCACTGGCGCCCGGCCCGCTCGCCTATGGCCAGGCAAATTCCCGCGGGGCGGCGCGACATGCAACTCAGAAACACGAACCAACCAACGAACGCAAGGACACAGCGGCCAGACCAGGGCGCGGAGACTCGGCGCCCCCTACCACTGGCGCCCGGCCCGCTCGCCCAGGGCCAGACGAATTCCCGCGGGGCGGCGCGAAATGCAACGCAGGGCAGCGCGCCAACCACGGCAAAGGCCAACCAGATCGACCGCCAAGGGGCCCGGATTAGATTTTAAAAATTACCAAGGCGGCGAAACACGGTCGCAAAAGATCCCGAGCCGAGTCATGGGCCGCGAAAGCCCACACACAGGGGAAAACACAGCCGAGGGCGAAAAATGGGAGCCCCGAAAGGGAGAAGAACAAGCCGGGCGGCTCATCGAGATAAGAACTGCGACCCATCGCGCCAAACGCGCCGGCTCTGGGCGGTGGGTCACGGGCTGGATCACGCGAAGCGACAGCACCACCCTCCGGGTTTTTTGCGTCGTTTCCCTGCGTTTCGTACGTGCATCAGGTGCAATAAAAATTGCAGCTGATCTTTTAAAATTAAAGGTCTGCCGAAATTACGAAAAAAATAAAAACGGCAGAAAGCCGGACCATAGGGCTTCGATTTTCCTCATGTTTTTCCAGCGGCAGTTTTTTTAGAATTTTTTGAAACTTTTTCAAAATTCTTGTCGTAATCCATGCAGTTTTTTGTCGTAAAAGTACCCGGCTCCGCGTTCCAAATTCAGGAAGACAGGCCCGGGCGACCTAATGATGTTAATTGCAGGCTAAAAAATTGCTAATCTGCAAATCCCCCAAAGCCGGAAACTTTCGCCGCAAACACGGCAGAAAGAAACTTACCAACGAGGACGGGCGACGAGGTGCAATCATTTCGCTCGGCGCAATTCAGGCAACGAAGAAAAACGAACCCCCAAAGCCGGCCAGCGAGAACACGACCGACGACCCGCGCGCCCGATCATGATAACCCAATCTCGACCACATGAGGCCCAACCCCGACGGCAGGCCTGCTAATTTGTCTGCTAATTCACCCCCTCCGACCCCCCTGCGTGAGTCTGCTAAACGCCTCAGGGAATTTCAAAACCCCCTCTGCTAATCGGCCCTTTAATTGGGTTCTAATTTTTTTCGGCTTCCGAAAAAGTGTCTGCTAATATGTCTGCTAACTGGGCCCCCCCGAACTGAGCAAGGCAAAAAACCAATGCGATTTCCCTGATGTTCGGACACTGCCTGAACACCAGCGAAATCGCATTGGTTTTCCCTACTTTCCCCCGCTAGCAGACCCGAGGCCCCAATTAGATGACAATTAGCAGTCGGGTTAGCGGGGCAGGTTAGCAGACACCTCCAAAATTTTAGCAGACTATTAAAGGGCAGATTAGCAACAGCGTTCTGGGCACTTTTCTGAAAATTTGTGACCCAGTTAGCGGACTAATTTAGCGGACTCGGAACCCTGCCCCGGCAAGGGCCGAAATGCCCCAGCCGGACCCCACAGAGACAAACCAACAGGCCCGTGCCAAAAAATACCCGCAAGACGGGCGCCTTGCCCGCTGTCCGGCAGGCCGCCGAACGTGCGGCCCTGCCCCCAAAGCTGGAAACCCGGAGAAGAGCGGGCCGCGCGACTGCGCTGGGCCTTGAAAACACGGAAAACCCCAAAGCCTGCCGGGGCCCGGGCGCCGGTTCAATTTAGCAAATTTTTAGTCTGCAATTAGGGCGGGGATTCGCCCGGGCCTGTCTGCCTGACCAAATCCCGGAAGAAAAGCCGGTCGGCCGGCGGCCGGCAACAACTAACCCCACACCGGGCGCGGAAGAATCCCACAGGATAAGAAACGCAGGACACCGCAGGGCCCGGCATACCCCAAACAAAACGCGGACCATCCCAAAGGCCCTCCCACCACGCCCAAAGGCACGCCCGGAAACCAAGCAGGACGATAGGCAGCGCGGAAATTGCAGAAACTCCCACCATCCGCGCCAAATTTTTTTTCGCAGCGCAAGTCCTCTGCGGGATTTTTTAAAGTCACGCCCTGAATTTTTATAATTTACCGCGACTGGGGCCCGATCTGGTTGGCAAAGGCGCAGCGACCAGGCAAGGGCGCGGAGGCTCGGCGCCCTCTACCACGGGCGTCCGGCCCGCTCGCCCAGGGCCACGCAAATTCCCGCGGGGCGGCGCGAAATGAAACTCAGAGCAACACAACTACGCAGCGGCCGCGGCACGGGCACAAGGAAGATTGATAGAGCCGGCTGCGGCGGCCACTTTGCCTGCTATTTGTCACGGTCTGGGAGCGCAGGCGCCGGGAGGGCCGTCGCCGTCCCCAGGGCGCCGGCCTCTGGCCGCTTCCCTGTCTTTCTTTTGCCAACCGCCCCGGCAGGCGTTCGCGTTTTATTTGAATCGATTCCGGGGAGCGCTGCGCGTTTCATTTTCGGGACCCTTTCACGCAAATCGAGACAGTTTCACTCGCTCGGGCCGTGCTCTTTCGCTCCCTCTGCGGGAGTAAATTTGTGATGCGCAACATGCAAGATGATTGCGTCTGTCATGCTTGGCGTGCATCGCAGGGCCCATTCAACGGCGTTTTCCGGTACTATCTGCGCATGGCAGTTTTTTGCTGTCATGCGAGAGATATTTGTCATGCTAATCCTCCAAGAAAGTTACACCTACAATGTTTTTTTCCTGGATATCAGCATCAGGTAGCGCGCCCGGTCGTTGGTATAGTCGGCGTTGTGATTTACCTTTTCGTTCTTCGGAAAGTCCAGATCCTTTTTGTAGCCCTCGAAAATTTCCGGGTTGTTTAGAAAATCCGAGGCTACCGTCGTACGGAAGGCCGGAAAGCTCGATGCTGTCGACGTTGCAGAGGCCGCTACATTAAAATTGCTCCCCCCGGTACTATTTGTATTAAAAGCTGCTCCCGCTGGAGGAGCTGCACTGACGTCCGTTGCGCCGAGGGTCGTACTGCTGGACGTCGGCGCGAAGGTTGAAGACATGGTTGCCTCTGTCGCTGGTCCTGCACCTGCTCCAGCATTTGTATTTGATGCACTGCTGGTGCTTGTTTTCCCCGTCGTCATGAAGTTAGCGGTTGTGTGCGCCCGGCTCATGTGCTGACCGCCCCCGGGACTCGCCAGCGGAGAGGGTGAAAACGTTCCACCTGTCGATTGTCCGCCCATGGTGCTGAAACTCCGTTTGGTGATTTTCTTCTTGGCATGTGCTTCGAGCTCCTCGCACACGGACTTTGATATCCTGTGCAAAAGTATCGCACTCGTAACGCATGAAAATGAATTAATATGCAAATCTTGCATTACAAATCTCGTTCTCCCGGCAAATCAGCATGACAAATTTCTATTTGTCATGCTGAGACAATTTGTAATTCAATTACTACTAGTACGATACTTTTGCATTGCATATTCGACTTTTCCAAGCGATTCAAGGTCCGGCGAAAGGCGTCCATGGTGTCTTCATCGTTCATACTTACTCGCGGGTGTCCGTCTGGATACTGCATGCGCTCCCGGATACCAGGCAGGATCCGGATCTCAGGCATGGCGTTCTCAGCTGTTACATCCTCAACTGTTACATGAATTTGTGATGCAAGAATGGCAAAACTGAAAGGGAGAGCTTGCGCGTCTTGCATGACAGATCTGGTGCGGATTTACACACTGTTTAGCCCTCCGAGAATTTGTCATGCGACGCAGCTTGATCGTCTGGTGGCTCATGGTCATTTTGCATGACAAAGCATGTAACAGTTGAGAATGTAACGTTTGAGAACTCCATATCAGGCAGCGTGACCTTGTTGCCCGAAGAGTCTGGATATGAAGTGCAAAAGTATCGTACTCGTATAAATGCATATACAAATTTACTCAGCATGAGAAATATAATTTGTCATGCTGATTTGCCTTGGGAACAAGATTTGTAAGTGCAAGACTTGCATTTATACGAGTACGATACTTTTGCACAGGATACTGGACGAGTGCTGGTGCTCGTGCCTTTTTTTGCGTCGCCAAGGATCTGGTGGGCGGCTGCTCCACCAGTCGTAGCTGCACCCCCGCCCAGCTCCGCGCCACTGCTCGAGGTTTTGGACCGGCCCAGGTCCCCCATGGTCTTCGACCGCCGCTTCATAGTGGTGTTGGAGGTAATCTAGTCCTCGCTGGGGACGACCTTGACCTTCTAGTGTATGTTGTGCTGGGCGACGACTGTTGTGAAGTGAACTACCAATTTACAAATCGCCTGGTGCGTCGTTGCGCTTTCGAAGCAAGTAGATCATGCACAACTATCGAAGAACTCATGCTGCACTGGTGCTCCGAAGAAGTCGCACACCAAGCCGAGGCCGCGGAGAAGTGGGTGTACTACTAGTACCCGTAATTGTTCTTGTTGGTTGCTTCCGTTGAGTAGGTGTAGTAGTAAGTACAGGCACAGGTCGTGCAGGATGAAATATTCAGTAGACACATAAAGATAAATTTTATGTGATGATACGTAGATATCTCCGAAATCAAGACACAATAGGTGGATCTTCAAGGACTAGATGTCGCAGGGTGGAACAAAGAAGATTACTATACTTTAGTCGAAAGAAAAAACCGCGGCACTGGTATAGACCATGATCATGGTCTGGCGCACGACCGCCGCGTGGTGAAAATTTGAATTTCAAGATGAAGATATAAAAATTCTGGTCATTGTTATTGTATGTAGTTCCAACAGAACAACGACGTTGTGTTCTTTCTCCCAATATTTTTAAGCACGACCGACGCTTTCTTGTTCATCTTGAGCAAAAGTCCTGCGACTGGTGCGACAAAGTAGAGGACATCGACCTCCGGAATTTGTACTACTTTCGAACGATGTCCCACGAAGAGTAAAATACTTCATCAACTTGATCGGAACGAATAGAACGAGGACCCAGATTTTTTAATCTATCAATCTACTACGGGCTGTTGGATTTTTCTCGTCGAACCCCCGGTGATGATCGGCAAAACTCGAGTTGTCCTCCCCGCAGTGGCAATGCCGTGAGATGATCTATGTCCAGATCATGACGACGAAAACCGAATCAAACGAACAACTTTTTACTTTGGGGAAGAGAGTCGAGTAAGTAGAGCCTCCGACCACTTGTCAAGTAAGTAGAACCGACTTGTTGAACAAGCGACGATTGAATTTGAAAGAGAGCCAGAATACACATGCGCGGCTCCGAGATCATGAACAGCTCTGTGAGGATGCCGTCTAAGACGCTCCTGAAGACAACAACTGCGCAACTGCGCAAACATGCATTTTAAAAAATCATACAGCACTTGCACATTTTCTGAAGGACCTTACAGTGACTTAGACAGTACTTGCAACAGCTAGCAGCATACAGATACAACCCGCTTCTGGAGGTTATCATGATCAACAAGAAACCTCCTCGCTCATCATCTCTTTGGCCCCTTGTAGTTCCTCGCTGTCACAGTGACTCTTTTGACTACTTGCTCCGTGGGCAGTTACCTTCTTCAAAGAGCTTGGGCGTTTTCGTTTATGTTCTGGGTCTGATGCTGGTTCTTTGGTCACTGTAGCGCTAAAAACATGCGGCCGTCTCAAAAATAGTATTGCGGCGGCGCCTTTTTTTTTTTCGATATTTTCGCACCGCCGGAGCCTCACGGCCCAAGGTTTACACGCGTAAGGGGGCCGGCCATTTTTAAATAATACCCGCACCCCGGCGTAGCTGGGGCCGAACTGGCGAAGAAGAATGATTTTGCCGGGCCTCCTTGGTGTTTGGGGCCTGCGGCGGCTTCATGTGTCAGAGAACATGAACAGCAACTCGAAATCCTGAGCAGGGCCAGTGGACAAAATTGGATGTGATGCAGTTCTTCGTAGCTGGTACTTTTTATCTCGCTACAACGACTCAGAGACTGCGATCGGATGCAAAGGCCGGACGGCATCGATTTTAGTTAAAGTATAATATAAGTATTTACCTGGTGAGTGTGAGAACGAAAATACAAGATAAAAACTTCGCTGTGTGCTCCTGTAGTAACTGTAGTTATTTCCTAACTATATATTTTGAAGATCATTGTGTTTGGATATATACTTACCCGTATTTAAGTTTTAGCCCCAACACAGCGGCAGCACAACGCTCAGAGAGACACGCCATCTTCTGGCTGCGCCGTCGCCCGAGTCAGGTGCAGCTGCTCTTGCTGGTCTTCATCTATGTCAAAAATAAATCATGGCGCCACCGAAATGCACCGCTCCCCTGCCGATATGTAAAACAAACCATAAAGCTGCAGCTCCGAAATTCATGGCGTGGGCGTCCGGATCGACATGGTCATTGAAGATAGAAATCGCCAAAGACGGGGGGAAAGATAACTTCGCTTCAACGGAAAGTGTTGACGTTTTCAGTATATTCAAAACTCGTACTCGCTCGATCATAAATAAAGTGCTTCCTCAGAAAAGTACACTGAGGCTTCTTGTGGCTGCTTGACAAAAAAAAACGAGGCGGACTCACCTCATGGGCCCGATAGTGCAAAAAGTAGCTCTTTCTCTTTGCACTATTTGTAGTTGTACACTATTAACTACTTATGTTTGCGCTGCTCCTGTACCCGTTCAGAAGACCCCAGCTTCAGAAAAGACTGGGCCGCCGGCCACATATGATTTGCTCAGACGTGGCAATCGCGAAAGTGCTCCTGATCTGTGGCCAACATGCACCAGTTGCAAGCATTGCATTGCGTCTTCATCTCCTACGCCCCTCGGCACCAATACAAATAGGCGCCCGCCATCTGGAGCGGGCTCAGAAAGTGGGTTACTTCCCTATGCGTGCGAGCGCGTGCGCAGTAGTATTGTTATGCGGCGAAAAAATTGCCGGAAGGCAAACTAAACAGACAACGCGCTGGCCACAGATCACCACTGCGCTGCGTTGAGCA
This sequence comes from Amoebophrya sp. A120, assembly GCA_905178155.1. Taxonomy (NCBI): domain Eukaryota; class Dinophyceae; order Syndiniales; family Amoebophryaceae; genus Amoebophrya; species Amoebophrya sp. A120. Next base: position 2,738,351 of record CAJINV010000010.1, on the reverse strand, counting down.
TTGCATTGCAAGTGCAATTGCCTCGTCGCAGGCCGATCGCCTTCTGTCGCTGCACTTGAGATTGGCACACCTGAGGCAACCATAAGGGGGCTTCACCAACCCGGAGCTGGAACGAGCCAACTTCTTCGACCTCGCCCTCATCTTCCCCAGAAAGATGGCACCCGCGGCAGTCGCCGTTAGAGCCGCGCTGCCTACCTGCATTGCGGGCACGACCCACGACGTCTGGAACGTGCAGCAAAAAGTACGAAAGTGGTAGTCGTCGAAATGAGTGGTCGAGGCGGACACCTCTGGCCCGGGCAGCGGGGCGTAGACATAGACGAGGAAAGTCGGCTGCTGGCGTAACGGACCCCCAATTTTCACCCGGCGGAGGGCGGGGCTGCGGGCGTCATTGCTTGAAAATACTTCCGGGCGCCGCAGCTCATAAAGCTAATAACAGGCGGTGAGTGAGATTGCGGCGTGAAGCGGAGCGGAATCCCAATGAACCCGACTGCCGGACACCGGGCGGGCGGGGCGGGTAGGCCCGCCTTCCACAATAACTGAGCGGCACGGCGGGGTCTCTTGAGGCGCGCGCACGCCAATGAATGCGGGCCCTCTAAGTAAGGCAGAGGGAGAGAGACCGGTAAGGCACCGGCGTGGCAGCTACTTACATCAAGAACGGGCGCGCCTGCATGCAGGGGTTGGAGCTCGCGCGGCTCACCCAGCTTCGCCACAAATATATGGTATGCACCGCACGGCCGGCAAGCCGGCGCCCAGCTTCCCACCCGGGCTCCCCGGGTGGGCCCGCCCGGATTATCAGCACAGGGCACGCCCTCGCGCCCGCGCGTGACACAAAGGCTGGCAAGGCCGGGGCCACACGGGCGTGGGCGCCCAAACGACGCCCGACGTGGGTGCGTCCGGAACCTTCGCGGGCGCCCGGGCAACTGTACAAAACGGGGCAAACGCCACACGGCCGGCGCCAGGACGTTGGTTGCACTTGTGGGCAGGCTGCTGGCTGGAGCTGCGGTCGCGGCCAGATACGGAAAAAAGGGGACGGGCGCTGGTGCGCCGGTGGCGTTGCCACTAGAAAGGGCATTTGGCCCGGCGCTGCTCTGCATGCTACGGGCGCCGGGTGACAAGCCAAGCAAGCGGCCCTCCGGGTTTTGCATTTTGTTTCGCGCCACCATGCGGCCTGGAGGACTGCTTCCAGAAAAAAATGCGCCTCCACACAATGAATCAAAGCCACTTTCCAGGGGTAGCCGGAAGAACATCATCCGCGAGGCGCTTTATCGCAGGCCCCACCATAGGCTTCCGGCGCCTGCCGGTTGCACGAAGTGAAAGCCTGCGCGCCCTCTTCAGGTTTTCCTCACGCTACAGCACACACACCCGGCCCGGGGGGGGGCGCAGGCAGGGCTTTCGGGCGGGCCTCCTCCCCCAAGGCAGGGGCGTGCCAAGAAAAGAAGGGCAGGCAGCACACTGGCGCCGGCACTACTACTTACGCGGGCGCGGCAGCGCGCTGCCAAACAAAAAAAATAAGGCCCCAACGGCGAGTGCGTCGGCGGCGACCTCTGTCTTACTTCAATCCCCGCCGAAGCTCAGCCAGAGCTTCTCGACGCGGGTTTTGCAGTACATGCGCCCGATGCGCCCACGTGTGCTTTTTCGCTAAGGTTCTCTGCTTCGGGTTAAAGCTTACGCACATTTTACCCGAAATGGCGCCCACGGGGCTACCTGCTTCCTTAGCCTGGGCACGTCCTAACACAGCACGCAACGCCGTGTGGCTGCTTGCGCTTCCCGCTCTCGCTTCTGGCTCATTAAAAACAAAAAGCGGGCAGACCTCTGCAAGACATTTCGCAGCTTGAAGGGTTTCATCGCGAACCCATCTATTTTCGTCTAAAGAGCAACAGCAAGGGCGGCGTCGCTGCTTCATGTTTTGATTTGGTTTTCTTTTGCCCAGGCGCGCCGTGGGCGTATTTAGCTCCTTACATAAACTGGCGCCGCACGAATGAAAAACGCTTAAGCCTTTTCCAGGTTTTTTGCGCCTTTCCGCAGGCAGTAGTTTGGGGATCCGTTACCACAATAAATACTCTTCTTGCCCGTGAGAGAGGCCTCGACGTCGGCGCAAGTATTTCAAAATGAAACATCTTCTCCCCTGCGCTTCCCCAATGCCATAGCCGTTCTAAAATGGAAGACTTGCGGTGCCGATGTGTGTATGTCTTGTGCCAGGGGGTCGCATGCCTGATTAGGTACGTAGTAGCCGGCGCATTGAGCATGAAAGACGCTTCTGCCTTGCCGATGTTGTGCTACTTAGGCTGAAACGCATTGCAGACTGCTTGCACTGAGCAGGCTCCTTGCCGCTCTTGCTTCTGCTGCATGCAAGACAAAAGCAATACATTCATGGTGGTAGTTGTAGCTGCTTTATAGTGTCCACACACAATGTCTGAGAAGCAGGACGGGGAGCAGTTTTTTCTTACAATAACTTTTGATTCTTGGCCGTTAGATCCATATCCACAGTCATTCCATTGCAAATCTCCGAAGAATGTACTTGTGCGATTTGAGAAGAATCTCCCAAGAAGGCTTCATCCTTACTGGACAGCTGCAGCAGCCCCTCTTTCAGGACAGGCCCCTCCGCCGGAACAGGGTGGGCCGTTCCCAAGGACACGACGCCCGGAAAGAGGACGAACCCGGTCAAGAAGAGCAAGATCGACGACAGAGCCGCTTTGAAGGACGACATGACGACAGGGGACGATCGTTGGTTCTTCTCCGACGGTGGTGGGCGCAACGGCGGTGGACAGTCGGTGGTAGTTGTTTCTTCTCCTTCTTCGATCGCGCTTGTCGTGAAGGTATTCAGTTTCTTTTGCTCGTTTTTGATCAAATTTAAAAAGAAGTACTTGGATCAGTACACCTGTAGTGGGACGACAACACACGGTAGTGCAGACGGAGGAGCGGAGTCTAGTGTTTAAGGTCTCCGAAGTAAAAAGCGAGAGTAGTAGTGGGAGTAGTAGTACACAACTACATTGCCTGGTCATTCAAAAGAAGATCACCCTTGTCATTTTGCAACAGAAGAGATTCTTGAAGTTGTAGCTCTAGCTCTCCTCTTGAATGATAATGAATTCGCACGAGCATGAAACATCAAAGTCCCATCGTCTTCCTCTTCCTCGAGGATTGGATTTGGAACCGATATTCAAAGTCAAACCTTAATAATATTTTGTAGTGCACAATGTACAACCGAGGCGCAGAACGACGTCAGGGATCCTCGACCTTGCACGTCGTGTGTTCCGAACACACGTACGTGCACGTCGTCGAGGTATTCAGTATTTTACCAAAAAATCAACCGAAACTACATCCAGCAATGTTCTCACCGACGCGGAGGTTGTACGTCTACGAGCATTATGGCAGAAGTAAGTAGTTGAAGAGCCCACCGACGAGCCGAAGTTCTTTTTACAGACTAATATTACAACCGCTGCTTCTGGCAGAGGTTCCTTATGGCACCACCGAACCGGAATCTTCGCACGAGGAACAAAACCGACTTACTTTGGGGAAGAAAGTCGAGTAAGTAGAGCCGACTTGTTGAAGCGACGATTAAAAGAGAGCCACAATTATAGACATGCGCGGGGGCTACCACGAGATCATCATCATGAACAGCTCTGTAGTGAGGATGCCGTCTAAGACCACGCTGAGGACAGCTGCGAGAACTTGCCGTTCTTTACGGACAAGATCGAACAGCACTTCTGCTGCAACTTACAACTATCAATAAGCAGTAGAATTTATTTACAGTTGTTGCAACGAACAGCTAGCAACCGCCGCTCCTCCTGGTTATCATCAACAAACCTCCTCGCTCGTCTAGGTTTCTGAGTCGTCGTAGCGCTTTTATTGACTACTTTTTGCATGTTGAGCGGCTTTTACCTTCTGAGTCTAATACCGGTTTTTTTGTCACGACTGTATCGATGAAAACATGTGGTCTCGTGCTTTCACGACGCGTCCGGGTCCGCAGACACAAAGTCTATCATCGGCAAGCGCTAGAGCGGTAGGTTGAAGATGGCAAGCCCGAGCTTCATCAAGCGAAGGGGTTGTCGTTTGTACCGAAAGTAGAGGTCGAGCCTCGGTAGTGGTTCCGGTCGCGTCCGTATCGTGAGAAAAAAGTGTTATACAGTTTTTACACACTCTCATGCAAGACAAGCAAGACAAACAACCTCTGTCATGCAGGAAACGCTTGCCAGCGTCATTTCATTCCCATTCGTGTTTTCCCTTATTATAGCTTGCGCATTACAAGTTTTCTTTGCCATGCAGAGCAAATTTGTGATGCTGAAATCACAACAAATGTGTATTAACTGTAACAATTTTTTCCTGTGATAGTCCGTCGAACCTACCCCCTTCGTCGTCACTACTTGCCTCGTCTTGCGGCCGCAGCATGCGACTGTTTCCTGGTGGAATGCTTCCATTATTAACGGGAGTCGGAGAACAAGTGGGCGGCGGGGTAATATGTATCCTGAGTAAAAACGTACCCACACCAGAGTTGTAATGCAGATTTGCAAAGACAGGAAGACTTGTAATGCGCATCCGCATGAGAGCCATTTCCAATCGTGTTTTGGAATTTGTGATGCTGTGAACAGGATGAGCAGATGAATCTGTGACGCGGCTGCACTTGCTAACCTGCACTACACTGCAGAGTGCAACTTGTCACGCGTGACTCACAAAACTCCTAGGTTTGTGTTGCAAAATCCCCATCCTGATTCTGGTGTGGGTACGTTTTTACTCAGGATAATATGCAGTGAAACTTCATCACCGGCGCAGGCGCAAGTCAAAACGCGATTCGGAAAATTTAGTCAACTACTACCCCTGGTGAGCAGCAAGCGTAAGGAGTGTTGATTCCGCTTTGATGTGCATCTCTATCGTCGATGCTAGCGACCACAAGTGTTCGTGCCTTTGTCATGCAATTACGTATACTTTGTCATGCAATTGTGTATAGCATTTTTGTGCCGTCGTGTGAGGTTGTAATTTTACTGCGGATAGGAGGAGCCAGAGCTGTCGCATGATGTTGACGAAGAAGTTTTAATATTATTTTTTATTGCCAACATCTCGTTTTTTCGGTCGTCAACATGCATCGATCGTTTATGAATGTTCAACATCTACATCATGAAGATGGTCCCTGCGCCGGCATAAATACGAACGTTGTGATGTTCTTGTTTTTCTTCTTTCCAAAACGGCATAGTAAAAAAATCTCATCGATGACAGACTCAACATCAACATCCTTGCAACCGAATTCAATTCGGTTGCAAGGATGTTGATGTTGTGGTCAAAAACATCATGTGTAAAAAACATTCATCAGGTGCCAATTCAATTGGCACAGTTGTGGTCAAAAACATCATGTGTAATTACGTACCTCTGGTTATGAGATTGATAAAATATTCATTTCAAAAATATTCATAGTGCAAAAAAAAAAAATTTTTGACCGAAAATTGCCCTATAGGAGGCGAGGTGGTTTCTGCATGAACAAGTTGGTGCATTCTATACATGTAATTTAAACTAGATAGCCAGGAACGTTCTTAGATTATACTACTTAAGACCTATGCTATAGTATTGGGCTTTGGTATCTTCTTCCAGCTAGCTACTTAATAAATACTAAAGAAATACATGCCAAAAAGATCATCGTCTGAGTGAGTGAACGAAGACATTCGAAGATCCTTTTGTAATAGTAAGTAGCTGCAGCTGCTGCTGCCGCTCCACTGCCGATCTACCGGAAACGACCGTCGAGCCTGGAGAGCTCCTACTCCGTCGCGATGTAGGCGTGCGGATTCGGGCGAATCCGCACGCCTACATCGCGACGGAGTAGGAGCTCTCCAGGCTCGACGGTCGTTTGCGGAAGGCCGGCTACCGGAGGACAGCAGCTGCTGCAGCTGCTACTATATCTAAAGGATCATCGACAGTTCTTCGATCTCTCTCTTAGTCGATGATCTTTTTTGAAGGTTCTTGGATAGTATTTCTTAATTAACTAGCTGGAAGAAGATACAGAAGCCCAATACTTTAGCATAGAGATAAAGTAGTTCAATCTAAGTACGTTCCTGGCTATTCTAGTTGAAATACATACACAAAATGCACCAATTTGATCATGCAAAAGGTACATCAGCTAATGCAGTGCAATTTTCGGTCAAAAAATTTTTTTTTTTGCACTATGAATATTTTTGAAATGAATATTTTATCAATCTCATACTGGTGTTGAAAAATCTCCGTTGCAGCGGACTCCGGCTATGAAATGCAAATATGTCTGGGTCTGGAAGGTGGCAACTTGTCATGGTAAATCTGAAGCATGCAAAAATTTGTGTTGCATGAGTGCCAAAAGCTGTCCACCTTTGACCAAGTTGGAAGGGAGTTTCTCATGCAGGATAGGCATGATAGGGATCTCACAGAATGTCTGTCAGGCTAAATCCCGCATTCCAGCCCTCATGGGTCATGGAAAATCTGCACGACAAGTCTACACTCTTCCAGAGGACCCAGACATTTTTGCATTTGATACCGGCCTAGCTATCACGATGTCCTCCTCCTCCTCTTCGTCGTCGCGATCGTTCCCCCGACTGATTACAGCCATGTTCTTTCGTCCTCCTGAGAAGTCGTTTGCTGGCGCGCGGAGTTGTGTAGTAGTGCTTGCATCTTGATAGTCCCCTACATTTAGTCGACTGAGAAAATGATCATCACGACTTCTGTGCTCCTTTTTGTCATCCTTCTCGCCACCAAGCACAAGAACGTGCTCGACGCTCCGCGAGGACTGGTCAACGTCGTCAACATCTAGAGGCGTTTCTTCCTCCTGCTTCTTTGGTATTGTTGCGCTTTTCAAGGTGGACGTGTTGTCGTTGCTTGCGTTGCGACGCGTTCTTGTTCGTATTTCTTGTTCTTCGCTCGTCTGCTCAACAGCTTCTTCGACGTCCTGTTGACATCCATTTAGGCGTACCTGTCCGTTAGAAGCGATGTCTGCGTTCATCTCTGCGTCCTCTGGGTGGTGGTCTGGTGCCCCGGCGCCGTTGGAGCTTGTAAGCTGCACAACTCCACCTGCTGCTTCGGTTTCCGTGTGCAGGGTGCTGTCCTGATTGTGCGTTCCCACGGACTTCTTCGAAGAAATTTCAGACTGCGCACCTTGAAGATGGCCTTGTGTCGTTGTGGAGCCAGGATGTTCTTGCTCCATCGTGTAGTGAGTTGTGATGTCTTGTTCCGCACCTCCGTACCTTCTAGATGATGTAGGTTTATTTTCCAACATCCGCTTGTTGTTCTTGTTGCCATCGAAATCTTCAGCACCACCATCACCATCCTCCTTCTCCTGTCTACTACTGCGCTTGATGTAGTTCCGCCCCTCAACGTCTGTAGTAGTTTTGCTTTTTTCCGGAACCAACCGCACCCCATACTCAATCTCGACGGCAACTGGGTCGTTCTTGAGAGGGGCCAGTTGTAGTGCCGGGCTTGCTGCAGATGATGCGGGAAAGGGGGTCGTGGAGGATAAGGACGTAATTATATTCGGGAATTTGCTGTCACCTGCAAAGTACGCGTCGCTGCCGTAGTCGCCCAGAAATTGCTTGGTGCTATTCCTGGGTTTAGAACCACTAGCATCCCCCAGCGTTGCAGAAGTGCTGGTGAAGGTCATGGGCAACTTGTCGAGATCTTGGTCGTCAAAGGGGTTTAAAACGCTGGAAACCACACTAGACGCGGAGTTGTGGTGCGAGAATCGTAGGTCGGCGCCGAGTATCAAATGTAAAAATGTCTGGGTCTGGAAAATTAAAACTTGTCATGCTAAATCCGAATAATGCGAACATCTGTGTTGCATGAGTGCCAAAAGCTGTCCACTTTCGACCAAGTTGGGAGGGAGTTTCTCATGCGGGATAGGCATGGCAAGGACCTCACAGACTCTGTCATGCTAAAACCTGCATTCCAGACCTCATGGGACATGGAAAATCTGCATGACAAATCTCGCAATCTTCCAGACCCAGACATTTTTACATTTGATACCGAGATCGTCATGTTTTGTGGTTTCGTTGGACAGAATCTCGTCGATGCGGTTCATGGCTTGCATATGAAATGCAAAAGTGTCTGGGTCTGGAAACTTGTGATGCTGGGTGGCGTATCATGATGAGGCCATAGATAGGTGCTGGCTCAGCATGACAAGTTTCTAAGCTTCTAGGTGTTGCCTATTCTCCATGACAAACTGCGTTTCTGCATGACAGAAAAGTGGCGCTCTTGGGTAACGTGCATGACAGATTTGAGAATCATGCCAGACACGCATGACAACCATGCACTCTTCCAGACCCAGGCATTTTTACATTTGATATTGCAGAAACCGGGGCAACTCTCGCTCTTCGCCTCCATGATCCCGCTCCACTACTGTGCCTGCTCCTTCGTCTTCTTCAAAGAAAGATCGCGAAGCGCCGGTCGAGCTTCTCGCTGTCGCATAAGCACGTGTATGCATTGTAAAAGTATCGCACTCGTATAAATGCATTACAAATTTCCTCAGCATGAGAAGTAAAATTTGTAATGCAGATTTGCCTTGGAAACAAGATTTGTGATGCTAAACTTGCATTTGTACGAGTACGACACTTTTGCACAGGATAACGTGGTGCCTGCGGCGGTCGGAAGGAAGAGGAGCTGGTAGACGACGGGGTAGGGGTTGAAGTAGTTACTCGGATGTTGCTGGCAAATATGTCTGGGTCTGGAAGAGCGTAAACTTGTCACGCATGTTTTCCATGACCATTGAGGTCTGGAATGCGGGACGACCTAGCATGACAGACTCTGTACGGCTGAGGTCTCTGTCATGCTTATCCTACATGAGAAACTGCCACACGACACCGACTTGGTCGAAAGTGGACAGCTTTATTTGGCACATTTTTGCATGATTCGGATTTAGCATGACAAGTTGCAACCTTCCAGACCCAGACATTTTTGCAATCCATATCGGATGTTGCTGGCAAATTTCTCCGCCATGCGCCGCTTCTCCTCATAGGGGTCCATATCCTGTGCAAAAGTATCGCACTCGTATTGGAGTCATGCATTAGAAATCTTTTTCTAAAGGTAAATCCGCATTACAAATATTTTATTTCTCATGCTGAGGAAATTTGTAATGCATTTATACGAGTGCGATACTTTTGCAGTGCATAGTCCAGGGGTTTCTGCAAAATCTCCACTTCCGGCTCCGGTAAAAACAGCGGGGGCCCACCACCAGCACGAGTAGAACTAGTTGCAGCGTCTTCTTCCTCCTGTCCTCGGGTACTAGTACTCATTTGTTCATGACGCAGTTCCTGGTCATCATGCAGTATCAAACTACTACGACCTGCTTGTGGTCCTTGCCCTTGTCCTTTCCCTCGCTGTTTATAATTCGAGAAGAGCGCCGATTGCGCTGTGTCTGTCGCTGCTTCCGCGGTGCTGGAAGTCGTCGTTGATGTAGGTCTTGCGGGCGGGGCTACAACAGCTCCGCCAGACTTTATTGCTTCCAACTGGCGCTCATCGCCGCCATACAACTGCTTCTTGAAGTATCCGACAGAAAAAAGCACCAGGCAGGTCATGTTTGTAATGCAAAAATAAGTAGACAAAAAAATCTGTATTGCGTGTCCACCCAAACAGCATTCTATGGGCTCGCCGATGACAGATTTTTTTGTGTATTTATTTTTGCATTACAAACATGACCTGCCTTCTTTTTCTGTGGGATATGAAGGAATCGAAACTCATGGTTTTGTTTTTCCTGCGCTTGAAGTTTACCTTGTACGTTTTGGTGATTTCTGCTTCCGATGTTGAAATATATTACAGTGAAACACGCCCCCTCCCCATATCAAAACGGAAATCTGTGATGCAGATTTGTGGCCACAAATCAGTTTTGTGATGCTGGAAGGCAAAAGATGCGGACTGTAGTGCTGCCTAGCGTGGGAAAGCCTTGCAGCTCCAGGATGACAGGAGGCAACTGGAAGTGGAAAAAAGCATGACAGATTCCCTGCAATTTGGGCCACAGCTTCGTCTCTTGGCCTTCTAGCAATACAAGTCGATTTGTGTACTCAAATACAGCATCACAAATTCGCGCATCTTCCGTTTCCGAGATGGGGTGGGCGTGGGGGCTTTTTTCACTTTGATAAAATAGTTTTTTTACCCGGAGGTTCCTCCCCGCCTTTCTTCCCGATCTTCATGTCCGCTTCGATAGGTAGCAAACTTTCCTTGCTGCGCACGTCATTCTATGCAATGCAAAAGCATCGTACAAGTATAATAAATTGCATTACAAATTAGCCCAGCATTACAAATCAAATTTGTAATGCTCTTTCACCTTGAAAAAGGGATTTGTAATGCATAAATGCAATTACTACGAGTAGGATACTTTTGCACAGGATATATTCAGAGGGGAAGACTGGGCGTCGTGGTGATCCCCCGGCGAGGGTGCCACGTACCGGCTTCTATGCAATGCAAAAACGTCTGGGTCTGGAAGACTGCCAGGGTTGTCCTGCACATTTTGCATGGCCCGTGACGTCTGTGTTGCAGGTCCTTGCATAACAGATTTTTTAAGACCGTCTTGATGCTTATCACGCATAGGAAATGCCCTCTCCGGGTACCAAGAACTGGACTCCTCTTGTTCCTCATGCAACACAGATATTTTTAGAGTCCACAGACAGCGTCACAAGTTTCACACTTCCAGACCCAGACATATTTGCAGTTGATAGCTTCGGTCTATCGGCAAGACCGACTTCTGTCGAGGACCGGCATGATTTTGAACCTCCATCGCACTGTCGCTCCGAGGAGGGTGGAACTGCAAATAATCCTCGGGCAGAAATTATCCACTGCTAAAATGTCATCTGGGTCGTTGCGAAGATTGCGAGATTTGTCAACTACATGGTAGTCTGGCAACATGACTCTGGAGAACTCTGTATTGCGTGCCCGCGTCGGAGGCGAAGTGCTCTTCTTGTCTGTCATGCAAAAGCGCAGTTCTCATGCGGAGATGCGCAACTCGGAGCCACGGAATAAAAACTGTTGTCATGGCGGGCGGCAGCGCATTTTTACAGTGCCCTCACTATTCATGATCCCGTCCTTTCATCACAACTTTCCAGGGACGACCCAGGCGAATTTGCAACTATGCTTAGAAGTTTTTGATAGTTCTCTACTTCCGCTGAAGACGAACCTGCTGTCTCAGAGTTGTATGCATTGCAAATGTGTCTGGGTCTGGAAACTACTTGTGATGCTGGGTACCGTATCATGAGGAAGCCACAAGTGCTGGCTCAGCATGACAAGTTCAAGTTTCTGAGCTTCGAGGTGTTGCTGTTAGCGTTTCTTATTCTGCATGACAAACCGCGTTTCTGCATGACAGAAAAGTAGGGCTCTTGGGTAACGCGCATGACAGGTTTAACAGTCATGCCAGACCAGCATGACAAAGATACACTCTTCCAGACCCAGACATATTTGCACCTGATAAGTTGTTCGCCAGATCAATGTCCTCCAGGAGGGAGACGGCGGAGGTAGAACCTGATAAGTTCAGGGCTCAGTAACTTGACAGAACTACTACAATTTGCATGTTGCAATGTTCGATGGATCTGGTTTTGCATCCAGGTCCAGGAAAAAATAAATTACTTACTACAACCTTCTACTAGTAGGTTGTACTAATCCAGGTCAGGAAAAAATAAATTACTCTCATGGTGCCTCATCTTCTGTCATAAAAACATTCATAAGTTTTGGACGACGTGATGATACATCTAGTGGTACCAGCCGTCGCCCACGTCGCTAAGTTTGCCAAGCCCACACTGCTGCGATTGGGGCTGCGCGACGCCAACATGACCGGGGACCCGCGCGCCGGAGACTTTGACTTGTTATGAGAGTGCACAACTCCCCGCGGTCCCCCTCATTTGTATGGCATGAACTGCAATTACAAACACCAGCACACGTGTATGCTGTGCATGGCAAGTTTATGCACGGACTGTAGTGCTGTTGGGGCTTCCAGAATTATTTGTCACAATGCAAACAGTGCTACAAGGCAGCAGCTGGATTTCTTGGGATTTTGCATCACAAATGAGGGGGACGGGGTGGAGTTGTGCACTGTCATACTTGTACGGAGGCGCGGCGAAAGTCGAAGAGGAGGACGATGAACTCGACGTGGCATTTGCATCTTTGAGGTGGTTGGCGTGGTAATTTGGCTTATGTATTTCCGTCACAATTTTTCCGACTTCTGTAGCGGGCGGTGAAGTCGTGACGTTGGGTGACAACAACGTGGCTGGAGGTACTGTGTCAGCGTTCTTGCTTCCGTGCTGTGTCTTTGCTCCTCTGAGCATTTCTTGCTGTACTACAGCGGAGGTGGGTCTTTTCTCCTCTTCCAACGCAGCTGATGCAAGAACGTCGAGAACCGGTTGAAGATTACTAGCGGCCTCATGCTGTCTTTTGCCCTCGCGAGCTTCTTGTTGTTCCAGCATGATTTTGCTAGTACTATCGCCTCCCCCTTGAAGTAGGTGAGGATGGTCCTCTTCATCTCTCTGAGCAACTAGTACTTCGTCCTCCCGCGCCCCAGCACCTCCTTCGAAGTCGACCCTTGCGGCCGCAGACTGCTCCTGCTCTAGTCGGTCCAGTTTTGAAGAAGCAGGAGAAATATTCGTAAAACGGTCCTCATTCTCACCAACATCCGAAGGAGGCACGAGAAGAACTCCTGCGTTAGCAGTCTATCCCAGTGTACAACTCCCCCTCGCGCTCATTTGTCATGCAAAACCCCCAATCCAGTGAGTCGCTGCCTTCGCCTTGTCGCGCTGTCTGCATGACAAATTCCAGAAGCCCAAACAGTACTACATGAGGCACACATCAAATTTGTCATGCATAGGCTCCACGTGTGCGGGTGTTTGTATTGCCGCTCATGCTATACAAATGAGGGGGAGGGGGAGTAGTGCATTGTCATACAGTCACCGGCGCATCCACCGGACTGTCGTCGCCGTTGATCTGATCCTTATGCATTGCAAAAGCATCGCACTCGTAGTAATTGCAGTCGTGCATTACAAGTCATTTTCTCATAGGTAAATCCGCATTACAAATTTTAGTTCTCATGCTGAGGAAATTTGTAGTGCATTTATAATACGAGTACGATGCTTCTGCAATTCATAATCCTGATTCACGGTCGATTTCGTGGTAGTCTCTTCCGCGGAGGTTATTTGCTGCTGCAACACCTGCAGGGCTGTGGTCTGCTGCAACTTGGACATAGACACAGAGGAAGAGCCGAAGTCTATTACTTCCAAATGCGGTTCTACTTTTTGGTCCTCTCCTGCCGCCGCAGCTGGAGGTGGCAACAAGGTCCTCGTCGTCGTCTCCGGCGCCGGGGTTCTTGTTATCAAAATCTCAACCTTGATGTCCAGCGCATTCGCTAGCTCTCCCTTGATCCCCTCATTCTTAGCGCAGCCGTTCACCGTCAGGATCTTCGAGTTTGGTGGGATGTCATTCTTGTAGATCCAGGACGGCGAGTTCGGCACCAGCTTCGTGATCCAGCGTCCGCTATCAAATGCAAATATCCCTGGATGTCTGGAAACTTGTAATGCTGAGTTGTGAATAGTGAATTCCAATTCTCTGCAATGCACAGTCAAGCATGAGACATATTTGCGCGGCTTAGTGTTGCGCTTTCCGCGTGACAAGCTGCGTTTTGCATGACAAGCAAGAGGGTCTTTTCTTGGACACGGCGCATCACAAACTCTTCAGGCATGCTAAACAAGCATGGCAAACCTTGCATCCTTCCAGACCCAGACACATTTGCAGTTGATATTCGCCCTTGTGAAACATTTCTCTGTCGTACGTGAAGCCCCACTTTTCCTGCACGCTGGACCGCCGAAGGTGGAGCATTTTGGTGGATGTCGTTATTTGGGGCTGCTTTTCTTGACGAGGCCCGCCTCCACGGGACGAAGTTACGACCACCTGAGGGTCCTCTGTGTTCTTGACGCCGGCGCGCGGAGATTCTTGCATGTTAGTGTTTGTTCTGTTCTTTATCTCATGCTCGTCTATTAGCTGTAATGCTTGTTGCGCCGGCGCATCGTGTTCAACAACATCCTGCTGCCCTTCTTCTGCTGCTTGTTCTTGAGGGTGATTCTTCAGTGGGCTGCTCGGCCCAGCCTGTTGCAGGCCCAGGCCCCCGACGCTGGAACAACTGCTTTTTATTGCAGGAGTTGTACCATAATTCCACCTTGGCGAAGCCGAAGAGGCGACGGAATCATCCTGGGAAAAGCGCCGCTCGCCGCTCTTCACGCTCTGCAGCTGCAAGTTGATGCTGGTTTTCGTACTGGAACTGTCGGCACCGCCTGCCTCGAGTACCGCAAGACCTTTGTCGCTGGTTGGTACACTCTCGTCGGCTGCACGTCGCGGCACAGTTGTGGTTCCAAGACCGGGATAAAGATCTTTCTCGTGATTTTTCTCGGAGCGGCCCACGCCCGAAGTCGAAGCTTGAAGACACTCTACTTATCCTGTGCAAAAGTATCGTAGTCGTACTAATCGCATTCATGCATTACAAATTTCTTTCTCAAGTTGAATCCGCATTACAAATTCTATTTCTCATGCTGAGGAGATTTGTCATGCGATTTATAAAATAACAATAGAGTTTTTTTGCTCGGAATTTTCGGCCTTATAGATTATAGGGCCGCTCTTAAAAAATGATTAGTAGGGAGATCACTTTCTAGAAGCTTTCTCTAGAAGCTTCGCCAAAGAGAGCTCCTAGAGGAATCTTCTAAGCGAACGCCTGTAAGAAAAAGAGCGGCATCGTGGGGACCAAAAGCTCTGCATGTGCGAGCGTCCTCCTCGCGGGCGGCCCCTGGGTATGTTACAAGTGCGGCTTCGTTACCTTGTAGCACTGCTAACAGCCGGGCGCTTTTTTGCAATGCGGGCAGCTGCAACTCGCGACGCAGGCGGCAACTTGCACTAAAGGCTGCAGCTTTCAAAGCAGGCTGACGCCTGCGCTGCGATTTCCGCACTGCAAGTGTTGCAGGCTGTGCCTTTCTTGCAATTCGGTCTGCAACCTTTTGCGGTGCATGCTGGCGCTATTGATGCAGGAGGCGGCGGCTACCTGCAACACAGGCCGACGCGCCAGCTGGGACAGACTACAAGTTGCGACGCCAGTGGCCGTCTACAACGTGGGCGACCGAGGGCTGGCAACGATGCAAGCGGCAGCCCGGGCCACAGGCTGCAACCTGCGCCGCACGCGACAGCCTGATCTGGAAGTTGCAATCTGCAACGCAAGCGGAAAAGGCGCTGCAAACCCTTGCAGCCTGCGCTGCCAGCTTTTGCAGTCTGCGCTTGGGGGTGCAACCTGCATCGCAGACCAAGGATTCCCGAGCCTTTGGCAGGCTAGCGCGCAATCGCCCTCGCCTGGAGGAGCCGCAACAAATTCGCCGGGCCGGTGTTTGGCATCCCTATTCTGGCTACTCTCCGGCACCTGCGCCTTTGGGGGGGGGGTAGGGGGGGGCGGTGCAAGAGCGCTCCCGCCCCGGCAGAGCGAGCGAGCCCGCCACCCCAACGAACGCCATCCGGTCGGACGCTTGGGGATATACATATATCTGCGGATATATCTGGGGATATATCTGGGGATATATCTCCAGGTGGCCCCCCCTTTCTAGAGATTAGAACTCAGGCAGCCCAAGAGAGGGGGATCAGGCCAGGGCCCGCGGCCGGGCGGGGGCGCGCGGGCGAGCTAGAAGCCCCGGGAGCAAGAGCGGGCGCGTCGACTAATGTGGGCCGCTGCTAGTGTAGCAAGCGCGGGCCCGTTTTCTTTGTCATGCTAAAACCGCCCGGAGGGTTTCGAATAGTGGCCGCGCTTCCGCTAGCAGATTTCCACTAGTAGGACTCTCTCGACTCGCTAAGTCTTTTCCTGTTTCTTATTTGCGTTTAGATTTACTAGACGACCTATCGCCGGCGTCCTGGACGCCGGCGTAGTAGTCTAGTACTAGTACGATGCTTTTGCATTTCATACTACTTCTTCGCCAACAATCCTGCTATGCACCGCATGTTGTACCGGAATATCGTCTGCGTTGTTGATTTGGTTGCGCACAGCCTCCTATCCACGGCAATTATGTCTGACTGGCTCTGGAAGAGTACACGTTACTGTTATGCTTCCCGTCTCCTCAAGAAATGACTCTAAATTTTGTGATGCGAGAGCACAGGAAGCGAGCCTCTACTTGATACCTGTCATGCGAAAACGTTGCAACCTGCCATCAATAGTACGCTGGGACGTGCGGGATCCGCTATCACATAGAAGCCCAAAAAAGTTGTCATGCTTCGGTGCAGTGTGCATTTGAATTTATTCATTGACTTTTGGCATTACAAGTTTCCAGACCCAGACATATTATAATTTGCCATGCATACCTCCTCGTCTTCTTCCGCGACAGATCCGGTGACCATCTCCTTCAGTTGCTCGGACAGCTGCTTGCGCAGGTCCGATTTCGATCGACTGCTCGTTGGTGGTCCGCTGCTGTTTCTGTTTTGCCTTTGCGCGGCGGGGGCAGAATAGTTGTTGTTCGCCAGGCTTGGAGCAAGCGACGTGCTGGACGAAGACTTCGAGCTCGTGCCGGTCAATAGCGGAAGCACATGATACTGCAGCTCGTCGTCTCGCAGAGAACCACCCGAAGGAGCTGCGTGTTGAAGATCCACAAAAGCCCTACTGTTGGCTGTTCCGGCTTTGGAGGTGCCCGTCGCATGTTGAAGATTCGCCCCCGGAGGTGCTGCGTCGACGTGGGTCACTTCTTGTGTTGCTGCTTGATTGGCAGAAGTAGACGTAGACCCTCCCCGCGTAGTAGAAGATATTATACTGCTGGACGTCGACAAAGTAGTTGATGAGCCTCCAGTAGCATTGCTGCTGTTGGTCGTAGTTGTATTGAAGAGTTCAAAAACGACCGCGTACTTCTGCTGCTCCTCGAGTCGCTGGAACAGCGGCAAGTGCGACTTCCGGTACTCCTTATACAGCCGCTTCAACCGCTTCATCAACGTTTTGCGCTCCTGCAGTAGCGTCTGTTTCTCGTTTTTGTATTCGGAAAGCAGATTTTGTTTTTCCTCGATCAGTCGCTCCTCCTGCTCCAGCCGCCCTTCTAACTCGCCGAGCGAGCAAGCGTCGAGCAGGGAGGACTCGTGGAAATTGTAATCGACCATGTTGATTTATAGATACCAGCGCGCTTAGATGTAGTAAAAATACGCTGAACGTGGCGTCACCATTCGTTCGAGTACCTCCACTTAAGGTTAAGTATACTTGCCTCTACAAGAATCTGCTGCGAGGTTGTTGTTCTATGTTGGAGCTGCAATAAAGGACAGAACTAATGGTGGATGTGGAGGAACTACGAGTATGCAGTTCCTCTACCGAGGGAAGACGGCTAGAATCTGAGGTAACACCAGCGGCTGGCAGGTAATTATACACTCCACGACAGAACTGAGACTGACAACGACGTGGTGCACGTGTTGTACTTCCAAGGCAAATCTGCAGCTCTCGACGACGATCGTTGCTCCTTCGGACCACCGCGAACCCGTAAGTACATCCATGGTCGGCGGGGCGCGGCCGCTCTGAGGACTTCTGCTGCAACAAACACGAGTATCGCGTTGCACTGACTAGCTTATAACACAGTGATGGCCCGCGTGTATAACAGATCACTTCTAGTGTTCCTGTACGGATGTTCTGCCGAATGCACGAACACCACCTCCCGGTCCGTCTCCTCCAGAGCAGGGAAGGTACCTTTCGAGAAATTTGCAACAGCGACCCCTTGCACGGCCTCGGCCTTGGCGCAAGAACTGCAACTGCCAAGAGGACAAGGGAAAGATGTTTTTTCTTCCTATGACTTCACTACTTGAACACGCTTTTATTGCATTCAATGCGCAAATGCGTAGGAGTTAGTATTTTCGACAAATAGAGCTTTCGCGAACGAGTTAGAAGAGCTGCCCAATGAATCACTTGTAGTTCATTTTATTCAGGATTGAGATTTCAAGAACCTGAAAAACAATCTTCGACTATTGCTATTCGGTACTAAAACATCAAAACTTTATCTTGTGTTTGCCTTTATTCTCAAACCAGAACCGGAAAAAGAGAAAAGTTTTTGCCTTTGAAAATGCATTTTTGAAGTGCCGGTATCAAGCAGCGTAGGGATAGACTAGAAATAAGCGCTGAAAAAACAAGAACCAAAATGAAAATAGTGGCATTGGCATTGCCGTCTCATGGTACAAAAAGAAAAAACGCAAACAAATACAAATGAATCTTCAAAACTGCATAGCGTTAGCACGGTAAAAACGACAAATTGACTAGTTGTTTATTCTCAGATAACTACAATGAGCATTTTACTTGTTTTTCCCGTCTCTGCGGGTCCGCAACGAAAGCAACTCAGTAGCCGACCTTTGCGCTCGATGACAAAACAAGGTCGCCGAAAAATTCCACTCCTCGAAAGTAGGTGCAGTACTATCTCCATGTAGTTCTTGACATGCAGCAAAATGATCGTCCTGGCGCACCGTTCGGAGTGTTTTCGTCCTCGTCTTTCCACAAAATTAGATTTTCCTCTTGCGCGCTACTCCTCCCGACTCTCGACGTTCACGATGTATCCCTGGGGGTTCACCAGCAAGGCCGTGTAGCCGGCGCCATTTTCTAGCTCCGCTAGCTTGACATTCACCAGCTCGAGTTCCACTGTGTCGCACTCCTCAGCGACGATTATGGCGCGCAGCTGCTCGTGGGTAAACTGCAGCTTGAAATCTTCAGGGTCTGAGGATTTTTCTTGCAGGAGCTGCTGCTGGTGCAGCCCATGGTCTACTGGTACTTCTCCGTGCGGTTGTCTAGTTGTACTTCGACCGACGTCATTCTTGAGAGCTGCACGACCTGGTTGATGCAATTTCATCTCTTCATTGATCACAGTGCGCTGCAAATTCGTCGTGCCGCCAGGGAAGGGGGACGAATTGGCTGTACTGCTGAACAAGAACGGCGGGGAGAGTGCACCAGGCGGCGGGAAGATCGCTGAGACTCCACCTGGCGAGGTTCTTGCCGACACGACAGATGCTGTTTTATTCATATTTTTATCGCTTAATATATAGTCGTTTTTGTATGCCTGTTTCAACGTAATCTTCGTGGTCTGCGAACTACAACTTCCTCCACGGACAATATTATTCACACAAGCATCAGTATTTCTACCACCTGCACCTGCCGCGGGACCTCCCACCAGCCCGGGTGAATTAATCGGCGTGACAGAAGAAGCGCCTCCCCCACCGCCGAGTAGAAACGGTGGAATCGCAGGGGAACTGGGTGGCGAATTAGACGGCGTGCTACCACCGCCCAGGCTCGGCGTCCTCGGGTTGCCACCTCCAGGAAGGATAGTCGACGTTCCCCCTGCTCCTGCTGTGCTACTTCCGGAAATCACGCTGGTCGTGCGGCTAAGCGGATTGGGTGCAATCATTGCACCAGCTCCTCCCGCCCCGGCTCCCGCAGCGGAACAGCAAGTCGAGACGTCAGACATGGCGCGAGGTCGTCCAACTTGCGTGTAAGACTCCTGCTCTGCGGCACCGACAATCTTTTGCAAGAACTCGTCCGAGGGCCGGGCTTGCTCTTCTTCTTGTTGCATCAGGGAAGTTGTAGAGGCACTAGGACCACCACGATAAAAGTTGTTGAACGGCGGCCCCGACGTACTAGATGCCTCATCAGAATTGTCAGGGGTACTAGCATACAGCTGCTCTCCTGCTACTGATCCTGCGCTGACAGAAGCTGCCCTTTCTGCCGCTTCGCTCGCTTCCGTTGTGTAATTGTAGGGGAAAGGAGCAGCTGGAACAACATCTTCGCGCTGCCGCGGCTGCCCTGCTCCGGAAGTGGAGCTACTTGCGCCGCCGTAATAGCTGCATCGGTTTTTCGAAATGGCTTCCGCCGTCAATGTGTGTGCTGTCGTGGGAGGACGCAGAAAATGCTCTCCTCCACCAATGCGGTCCTCTTCACAGATAGACGATACCTGCACACCGCAATCCGAAGTTGCGGCTACTGCACCAGACCACGAGGATTTCTTAGACCCCGCCCGCGAAGGAGCACCGCTGGAACTACATGCAGGCGAAAAATTACTGGAATTAGTCGTGTCCATGGAGCAGGCAAAAGCCGACGCCGGGCTGCTAGCACAACACTCGTTCATTTCCACCGAAACTTATTACGATGAAAAATGCCCCCACCCCCGAACTTGGGAGCATTTGTAAGTATCTCTATCTATTGCAAACCTTTCCAAGTGAAACATTCGCCCTGTTGCATCTATCAGCATCACAGATTTCCGATGGTGAATAGCAAAAATTTGCATTGCAAGAGATCCCACTAAGCGCGGCACTTGTCATGCAAGCGATGCGATACACGCCTAGACTCTGCATCGGAAAGATTCATACTCCTTTCATGCATGACAAAAAGTTTCCATTTGGAGACTTTGCATCACAAATTTTGCAACTTTGGCGGTGGGTGCATTTTTCCTCGCGATACAACTTTGAATTGGTTCTCCGGGTCGTCTTGCTCGTGTTCGTAAATTGTCACCGGCGGGTGGTGCCCGGTCACCGTGTTTATTTATACTGTGCAAAAGCATCGTACACGTACTAATCGCAGTCATGCAAGACTAATTTCATTTTTTAGCTAAATCAACATGACAAATTCTCTTTGTCATGCTGAGGTAATTTGTGTTGCAATACTACGAGTACGATACGTTTGCAGTTCATATTATTACGTAAGGCACCACGTCCGCCTCCAATCGGTCCCTGCCCTTCTTCAGCAGCGTCTTCATTGTGCTCTTGTAGCCGTCCTGCCGGACCTGCGCGCGGAGTTCCTGGGCGGTCGCCACGGTAGTATGAAGCGCGGGAATGACCGAGTGCTCCACCGTCTCTGACACCGCCCGTGCGGTTTGTTGCAGCCGCTGCCGGTGTATCCTGTGCAAAAATATCGTACTCGTTGTATTGCAGCTATGCATTACGAATCTTTTCCTGCAGGTAAATTCGCACTACAGGTTTTATTTCTCATGCTGAGGAAATTTGTAATGCATTCATACGAGTACGATACTTTTGCAGTTCATACGGTGTTCCTCCGGGATCTGCTTCTGAATTTCATCCAGGGCGGGTAAGAGGACGTTCACCGCAACAGGCAGGGTCGATTTTGCGAGCGGGATCGCCATGCGCGCGGCCAGTTTGGGGACGGTGGAAAGGACCTGTGATGATCATGATGATTGCGCAAATACTATCCAAAGGAACTGCTGATCTGCACCCCGAAGACATCATTTTTTTTTATCAATCTCGTGGTCTCTCTCCAGTAGCAAAGGCATCAAAGTCGAAACTGTAGTAAGTGCTAGTACTACGGGCTTTTCTTCTATAACGGCCCATGGCCGCCATGACAACTGCTTCGAAGATCCTCCTTGTTTCATCACAATGACTACGCAACAGGTATCAGCTAGGCTTAGGTTCAGCATGTCGACCATCGAGAAAAAATTGTTGAATTCCCAAATTTATAAGTACCCGTGTCGGTGTGGGTCCAAGACGGTCCTCGACATTCTGTGCCACATTCGCTGCGAGCCTCGACAGTGGGCTTGGCGCGGCCTCAAGCAGTCCGGTCGGGTCAACCTCTCCACCGGAGCGCCGGGGCATCGCAAACACTTTCTGGACCACCAGCTCGAATTCACCATCCTGAAAGGACCCGTCGTCAGCGTCGTTTGCTCCACCAGGAGCACCACCACCAGCTGCCTTCTCGTTTCGCAACTGCTCCTGCAGCAATTTCAATTCGTCGTCCCCCACCATGTCACGCTGCAAGTGATGGTGCAGCAGCTGCGGTGAACCTCGGCTTCCGGAACGTGATGTTGTGTCTTGCTGTTCACGGAAAGATGCGAATGCGTACACTGATGCGGGATGCTGCTGCTCGCTGCGGCCGTCTAGAACTTGCTGGTGTCGTTGCTTTTTTAATACCAGGTCCTCCTCTTCTCCCTCCTCGAAATACCCGACACAGGCCTGCAGCTGCTCGCTTCGCCGCTGTTGCCACAGCTGCTTCAACAGTTGAACTTGGTCCTTCTCCTGCTGCCATTCCTCGACGAAGAAATAGCCCAACTGTGCTCGCGGGAGCAAGTCGATCGTCAGAGTCGAGGTCTGTTCAACTTCAATTGCCCGCACTTGATGGTGCTCACCACGAGGATTTCGCTTGCGCTCGATTTGTTCAACATCAGTAGTAGACGAAAGCGTGGCTCTGATGGAATCGGAAGAGTCGGAGCTGACGCTGGAAGTGGTGGCGGTGGTGGTGTCCAGCTGTCTTGATCTACCGTCAGGGGTCGTGGGCGCTCTCTCCTGATGTTCCGAATCGACGTCCATGTTGGGCAGCTCATGATCAGGGTTATTTTGCAGTTGCGCTCCTCCTGCAGCTGCGTCGTCTTCAGACCATATTTTTGAAGACGCTTGTACTTCTCCAAGACTCGTCCCACGGGGAGACATGTTCCGGTCGCCTTCTTCATCGATTTCGATCTCGCTCGCAGCTTCTGCCGTCTCCATGACTGCATCTTCTTGTAGTTCCTCACCTGTTTCATCAGGGGAACAAGATGTGCTCTTTTTCACCACGTCAACATCCTCATTTGCTATTCTTACAGCAGCTCCCTCAGCTCCTTCTCCCGCCTGCTTTTCTTCACCATTTGAAGCTGATGAATCGCGCCGGTTTCTAGACTCCTCGTCCTTCCCCGGCGCTTCGTCGTCCACGGCGGTAGTTGCGGCCGTATTTGCCGCTGTTTCCGGCTCTTGCGGGTCCTCGTGCAGCAGGAGTAGCCCTGTGTTGTTTCTCGTCTTTGATGCCGTACCAACATCCTCCTCGTCCGAGTTCTGCTCGAGCATTTGAAACACGACCTGCTCCTCGTCATCTCCTCCCTGACCGGCTGGTAGGTAGTCTTCCAACAGGAACCCTTGGAGGTTGTCGTCGTCGCTGTCTGCTTCGGGGTTGTGCTCCTGCTCCTGCTCACGCAACTGACCGACGTCATCAGCTTGTCTTGCAGTGTCGCTATTGACACCATGTTGTTTTTCGTTTTGTGCACCTGAATAGAATACATGATCCCGCGCGCCGCTCTCCTCGCGTTCTCTTCGACGGTCTTGGTTTTCTTCAGCTTCATCTCCGGTTACCTTGTGTCGCTCTCCCTGTATTTCGTCCCCTCCTGCTTCGGGCTCGTCCGAGCAGCACCGCTCCAGCTCCGCTTCTTGGATCAAGGCCGCCTGCTCTTCTATCCAGTGCAAAAGTTCTTGCGTCACGACACTCGTAGTCGTAGTACCGATTGCAGCACTGCATGACAAATGGAAATGTAAAATTTTTTTTATACCTGAATCAGCATCACAAGTTCCACTTTTCCTTCTGAGGAAATTTGTCATGCAATTAAGTCTACGTAACTAGTCAGATTATAAGACTTTTGCCATGCATATCTTCCTCGGTCAGCTCCTTCACGGCGGCGCTGTCCGGCAGATCCTTTTGCGAGACCAGGCTAAGCTCCTCCTCGTCTACCGGTGAGTGGTTGGCGTAGGTGTGATATCAAATTGTAAAAATGTAAATGTCTGGGTCTGGAAGAATGCAAGTTTGTCATGCTTGTCTGGCATGACTCGAAAATCTGTGTTGCATAGGCACGAAAAAGCCCTCTTGCCTGTCATGCAAAAACGCAGTTTGCCATGCGGAATACGTAAGACATTGGTAGCCAAAAAATTTGTCATGCATAGTTGCGTATTGCAGTGCGTCTATCATTCATTTTTAGCATTACAAGTTTCCAGACCCAGACATTTTTGCAATGCATATGTGAAGTTCCCGCCCGGCATTTGGGTTATCGACCGCCACCCTGCCGGGTAATCGTCCGTGGTACTGCCTACTTCCTCTCATTTGAGAGGAGGCTGTGGTGGGTTTCGATTTTGATCGTTTATTGGACTGTACTCAGCACAGAAGTAGCCTCGTCCTACCGCGGTAGTGTGTCGTGTATGCCTGCTGCTGTACTCTTGTTTGTTCACGGAGCAGTAGAGGGCTGCACTTGTTGAAGTGAGGATCTGGCGATGCTCATTGCGTGTTGCTCAAGAACAGTGTTGTAAAACGGAAACAAATCTATACCAAGTTTCTTTGTCACACGTTGAGTATGGCCCGGACAGATCGTTTTTTTCCAACTAGTTCGAAAAATTTTGAATAGCTCTTTTGAATGCATGAAGTGCAGCTTCTGAGCTGCTAATTTGTATGAGTGTGTTAGCTAATTCACTAGCTAATAACTAGAGAAGCACATACGTAGCTACACATGTGAACTACTTAACCTTAAGCTATCTAGTCTTGTGGATTCGTGCGAATCCACAAGACTAGATAGCTTGAGGTTACCTAGCTAGCTCATGACGTTTATTTGTATTCACACTAGCTAGTTCGTGATGATTATCTATGGTACACATGTTTAGCTACACAAAAACGACTATCGTTTGCGATCATGCAAATACGTATTCAAAATTTTTCGAACGACCTGAAAAAAAACGATCTGTCCGGGCCATATTGAGAAAAAGCTAATGCTAGGCCTCGCATATTTGAGCCGACACTTTTGTATCTATAAGTGAGTAAGTACAACATGGAATCCATATATAGTACCGGCCAACGCTTTCTGTTCCTCCCCCTGTCGGCCATGCCGCTCGGTCAAGAAGATCTTCTTCGTTTTCACCAAGCGAGACACTTTAGGGAAGAGCTCCGCGGTAAACAGGAGCACCAATTTGTGCTCTCTTGGGATCGTGAACTTCATCTTGCGAGTCTTCGTGACAACTGGGGTAGCACCAGAAGCCCCCCCGAGCCTGGTCGCTCTAGCACGACCGCCACAGCTATCCAAGAAAAAAACACCATTACAAACGCCATCACACTTAGGAGGTTTTGCATCAGAAATTTCTCTTGCATGACAAATTTTTTTTGCAAAAACACAAAGGGAAATCCCCGCTAGCTCTTGACTGTGATGCATTTTTGCGCATGACAAAAATTTTTGTATTGCAAAAATGTGCATCAAAAGTGATTGTGATGGTGTTTTTTTCTTGAATAACAGCTTCCCGATGTGGTCGAGGGGGAAGGCGACCGGGAGCATGCGCTGTGCAAAGAGGACGAGGAGGCGGACCTGTATCAATTGTAAATATGTCTGGGTCTGGAAGGCGGCAACTTGTCATGGTACATCTGAAGCATGCAAAAATCTGTGTTGCATGAGAGCCAAAAGCTGTCCACGTTTGACCACGTTGGAAGGAGTTTCTCATGCAGGATAGGCATGGCAGAGACCTCGCAGAGTCTGTCATGCTAAGTCCCGCATTCCAGACCTCATGTCATGACAAGTTTACACTTTTCCAGACCCAGACACTTTTGCAATCCATAACCTGCCGGGTAGAACAAATTTCTGTGATGTAATCATCGCCGGCGTAGCTCCTAGAAGTGCTCCTGACGATGTGGAGGAGCTACCGGAAGTCGTGACGATTTTTTCCTCCAAGGACTTGAAAATCGGCTTCAGTTTCAAGCGTGTCTGCAGCTGTTATGCATATGCAAATATGTGTCTGGGTCTGGGTGAAAGAAGTGCAAGGTTTGTCATGCTCGGCCAGCACAACTCTCAAGTCTGTCATGCAGAAACGCAGCTTGCCATGCAGAATTTTAGCAAAAAACATTTAGCGACTCAAAAATTTGTCATGCTTGGCCGTCGAAATAAATTGAGACGGTCCTAGATTCATTCGTTACTGCCAACCTCCGCTCGCATCACAATCACGAATTTCCAGAGGGCCCAGACATATAATTTCCATTTGATAGCAGTTCATCCAAAATGATCTCGTCGCTCGATTCGTCGAGCTCGAACCCCTCCAGGGCTTCTGCGGGATCAAACGTTCCAGGAATCCTGTGCACCAGTGGCCCACCCCCGGCAGAGGTCGTCAATCCGCCCGCGGCGGCGCACGCGCCGAAAACCGTTTGCTCCTCCTCGTCAAAGCTATCCTCCGCGTCGGTCAGGGTGAAGCTCTGCCTGTTCATCTGCGCACGACCCGAGACTTCCTCGAGGACGTTGCCCCCACGGGTCATCTGCACCACGGCGCCGTTGGGGCTCCAGCGAAGCGTTGTAACTCGGCTACTGTCTCGTTGAGACGATGACGAAATACTTCCGCCACCGCCACCCCCGGTCGTCCTCCCACCACGTGAAGAAGTTCTTTGTCCGCCGGTTCTCAGCGCCCCACCGGCAGAAAAGGTTTCATACGTGGGCAGAAAAGACGAGAACAACCGAACGACATTGGGGAAAGCCGCACGGATCAGGGGAGAGCTGGGCGTTAAGTCGGCGGTGCTGGCGCCGTGTTGAAAGTGGCCGGAAGATGGTCGCGCAGTACTGAAGAGAGATGAGCCTCCTGCGCCGGTTGAAAACAATTCCTGCTGGTGACGGAGCTATTGAAGATAGTGTGTGTTTTATTCGCCACCTCTGTCGTGTGATGTGTCTGAATCTATCGTCGCACGTTCGAGCGCAGACGAGACAGGTGCCGCGTGGAGCACAGGAGCGACCACATATATCCTTACTTGAAAAAGCAAAATCAAAAAGATAAACAATTACTAACAAAACAGCAATCCAATATAACTCTACGTCTTCCAAGTAGCTTTCCCGCAAATCCGGCGGTAAATTTTGCAGACTGGGGCGCTTTCCGCGCACGTGAATGACTCGCAGCGGTTCCTGGAAACGCAGAATGCGGAGCACGATGTTCTCGCTTCGCGGCAAAAGCGACTGGAACGAGCATAGGCCTCCACGTTGCTCGCCTAGGACTTCCGCACCCCCGAGGGAATCTTCGCCCGTGGTTAAGCCGGTTTTGTTTGCTGCGTTGCTTCTACTTCCCTTGAACATCATCGCGGGATTCGCTGATGTTGTACCGCCAGATTTGATGTTGTCCAGCTCGTCCGCTAAGTCATCCAGAGAAACCAGGTATGCCAAGCTAAAGCATCGCTCTCAAGATAAATCCGCACTACAAATATACATTTGTAATGCTGGGCAAATTTGTATATGCAATCCTCACTAGAGCGATACTTGTGCAATTCATACCAGTTTCCGCATGATCAGCTGCAGGTCGTTATGCGTGTTCTGGTTCTGCATCTGCTCTCCTCCTGCATTAAGTATACCATCACCATGCTCCTTTCCACCTTGTCCATCGCACCGCTCCTTCAGGTCCTCGTGGATCAGAATGAAATCTTGACTTTTTTTATGCAAGAAGAAAAAAACTGTGTAAAGTTTGTCATGCAAAGTACGCAACACAGTTCCACTGCTTGTCATGCTGGCCAGCCATGCAGTCCTCTTTATTTCATGTGTGCCGTCACGGCGTACTAGCTGTGTGTGACAGGCTTATTTCTCTGTCAAATATACAGCAAATTTGTCATGCTGTCAGCACTTCTCCAAAACACCTGCTCCACTAACACAGTTACAAACTTTTTTCCCTGCATACTTTTCCCAGCCGCCGTCTCCTGGTCGCAGTAGTTCTTGTGCTACTTCTAAACGAGCATCGAACTTGTCAATACCGGTCTTGGTCTGGTGAACAGCACCTAAAGGTCGTGGAGCGTGAAATGAGCTTTGGTCGTTCTGCTTGTTCAGTTCCTCCTGCAATGCCGCGACGCTGGTAAAGTACAAGTCCGGCTTCCCCGTTTCCACCACCTGTATTATGGGCTTCTGAAGCTGCTGATGTTGACTCCACCTCTTTGTTCCACCGGCTGCTGCTGCACTTGTAGGAGATGCGCCCCCCGCTGTGGCGGTCCGTCCTGCCGCTGGAGAAGAAGACGGAGACGCTGCCAACGCTGGTGTAGTTGAACAACGACCCATTTGTCCACCAGGAGTAGTTCCCCCCGCCGCCGCTGTTGTTGTTCCTCGCGTACTCGTCGTCCCGCCGAGAAGCACTGCGCGGCTATCCTGTGCAAAAGCATCGTACTAGTAAGTAGAAATCGCCTGACAAATCCGAAAAGTGGAATTTGTATTGCGGATTTAGGTTAACAAGGAGATTTGTAATGCATGACTGCGATTACTACGAGTACGATACTTTTGCACAGCATAACGGCCGCCGATCGCCGACATCGCTGGGCTCAGCGGGTGCATGTGGTCCGCCGGAACCGGCACGAGACGCTGGTGGGAAGTGGGAAGTAGAAGACTGGTGCTCGCTCTTGCTGTGCTGTTTTGTCGGTCATGAGATCTACTTCCAGTTGCTTTCCTGCCGCCTTCCGATGCTACGAGTAGTTCTTTATGACGGGGTTGTTGTGGGGATGAACCGTCCGAAGGCTGGCCTATTGCCGATTCTCCTCGTGCCACACCTTCCTCACCGGGAAGAAGTTGATCTACTTTCATCTGCGTGCTAGTATCAGAGCCCGCGTGGTCTGCGTCAGCGTGTTGCAGAAGTACTACTCCTGTGTCGTGTAACTGCTGCTCCTATCAACTGCAAAAGTGTCTGGGTCTGGAAGATTCCAAGTTGTCATGCTAAGTAAATCTGAAGCATGCAAAAATCTGTGTTGCGTGATTACCAAAAGTCTTCCAGTTTTGACCAAGTCGGAAGGGAGTTTCTCATGCACGATAGGCATGAGAGAGATCGCACAGAATCCGTCTTGCTAGGTCCTGCATTCCAAACCTCATGGGTCATGGAAAAGCTGCATGACAAATCGCGCATTCTTCCAGACCCAGACATTTTTGCATTTGATAGCTCCTGCTTTTCGTTTTCCTCCTGCACAGCTGCAGTTGCAGAAGTCTTGTTTCCTGCTACTCCCTTCTTTTTCTCGCCAGCTGCCGCTGCGGGTGCAGTCATATTACCGGTTGTAAAGCCCTTCTTACTGCAAAACTGCTTTGTAGTTGTCATCGACTCCTGTTTCGGCGGTTCTGCTGCTTTCGAGGATGACGTTGAAACCATCGCCCCGCTGCCCCCGAAGTGCAAATCGCCCGAAACGGCTGCTCCTGCAGAATCAGTTTCGTCGTCGGGTTCTCCTTCTCGTTCTTCTTTGCGTTATCCTAGTGGAAAATCAAAATCATCCAGATCATCTTCATTGTTGTTTTTTTGCAATAAGAATTTGATTTGCAAAAATGGAAACACCATGAAAAATTGTCTACGCAAAATCTTCTGTGCTTCTTGTGCACTCCAAGTACTAGTAATTGGTGGCGAACTACAACTACTTCAGGCCGCCGCGCAGCTCCTGAGAAGAATAATAATGAGATCAGATAGCCGCGATTTTCCATTTAGGGTAGCAGAAAGTCGTCCCTGATCAGCTCCTCCACTTGCTCTCCCGTTGCGACCTCTGACACGGCTTCATCGTCGTCGTCATCGCCGCGGGGGGAGTCTCGTCGTGCAGCATCAAAGCCCGTAGTTCGCCGCTGCTCCGCGAAGTAGTCCCCGTAAGGATCGCCGGTGTACCCCAGCCCTTGGTGCTCCTCCTCCGACCAGGTTTTCTGCTCCTGCAGTTCCGGGTTCGTTTGCTCGTCCTTGTCCTGCGGACTCTCGTTTTCCGCTGCGGCGCCATCGTCCTCGTCGGTCGTTCGCAGCTGCAGGTTTCCCGAACTGCTACTCCGGCTGGTGCTCGTCTATTACCGTGAAAAATGCCCGCCCTACCCCACACTTGGCAGCATTTGTATTGTATTTAGAAACCTTTCCAATAGAAACATTTCCCGTCTTGCATATCTCAGCATCACAAACTTGCCATGCTGAATAGCTCGAATTTGTGTTGCGAAGGGGCCAAACAGCAGCCGGATCTGTTATGCACAAGGCACCTTGCGCAACTAGATTCTGCATCAGAAAAGCTCGCAATCCTTTCATGCAAGACAAAAAGCTTTCATTTTGAAACTTTGCATAACAAACTTCTGCAAATTCCGGGGTCGTGGGGGCATTTTTCATTGTAATACTGTAGTGCCCTTCAGCGTCCATGAGGCGGTCATGCGGTTCAGCAAAGCCGTCACCGGACCGGTAGCCGCGGAAGATGATCCGGATGTTGAACCATTTCTAGTCGTGCAAGAACTACCTTCTGCGCTTTTGATAGTACAACCAGCCTCCTCGTCCCCTGCATTCTGCTCCGGGGAGTCCGAGCCCGCTGCGGCATCCTCCGAGGTTCCGCCGGGTCTTTTGGCGGAACCGGATGAACTGGCCCTCGTGATCCAGGAAGCCGCAACCGAGGATCGCTGGTTCTTCCCGCCTTTCTTTTTCCCCGAGAGCCTCGTCGCGGCCACCCCCGGTGTCGTGATAGAACAAGAAGACGCTTGATCGGAGGCGAGCAGAGTGGTTCTTGTAGTTGTATCGGATAAATAAAGGTAGACCAACTGCAACACACTCAACAGCGCCAAAACATCAAAGAAACGCCGACTCGGTCGTGAAGTTTTTGCAACAGAAGTCCTCCGGCTCGGTATTAAAATTTTTTTCAGAGATGCTGCGGCGGCGGCTTCAAACGTCGATGGGGGTGCTGCACCTGGCGACTCTAGAAGCATTTTGTCGTCTTTTAGTTTTACATCACACGACTCCTCGCTTCGTTTATCTAGGTAGTATGTTGACCACAAAAGAAGTTGTATGCAAGTAGTAACTCAGGTGTCGGTCCGCCGGATGGCTGTGAGGACGAAACTTCGTCTTCAATCAAAAAGTGCACAAAGAACAACTCCTACACAAAAAAACACAGCACTTCAATTGCGCGCTACACAAAAATCTATTGGCTGCAGTGCTTGACAGTATGTACTCTTTATAATAGTCGTGTCCGGACTCAATGAATTATTTCCGAGTCCGACATTGACTTGCATATATGCCGTGGTCTCCTGTAAGAAGCTTTGATCCGTTTCCTGTTCCAGCGTAAAAAGTTCCAAATGATCAAGACCGAAAGGACCAGCGAGCAAAATAAGACCAAACCAAAATGCTGCGGAGAAAAATATCAGGACTATGCCAGGCGCAGCCGCTGGAAGTTTTTCAATAAACGCGGGCGGGATTGATCGCGAATGATCGGAGGTATTAAGTAACTACTTATACTCGTCGCAACAGCAGGCGACGAAAGAGATGATGGAACAGATTCAACATGAGAAGTGCAGAGAAGAGAACAAAATCGCCTTCCGAATTACGGGCCTTGACGGTCGTTGCAGCAGTATTCGTGCTCGTGCAGGAGGTTCAAAATCAAATGAGTATGACTTTGCATTGTTGCATTATTCGTTTTCGGTCCGAGTGCCTCTACAAGAACGCTCGTGGTCGACGAGGATGAGCATCACCGCGTCTATGCACAAAGACTGAAGCTGCGTCTATAATTACTCCAGATGTTCGTCGAGATAGAAATCCAAATCTCACTTCTCGCAAGCAAAAAGCAGCAAATCAGCACGTCTACTTCAAGTCAGTTCCACTTCGATCGCGACTTCATTCGTTCGGAACATCGGCAGCGTCCAGGTGGTATGCATTGCAAATATGTCTGGGTCTGGAAGTCATGCTTGGGCGACAAGACAGAAAGATTTGTCCTGCTTGGTGCGCTACAGTGCCACTTGTTTCTCATGCAATAAAAAGGCCATTCCTCATGCGGTTCACGCTAGACAAAGCCGCTCAGAAACTTGGCATGCGCGGCCCTCAAATACGGGTTGCGCTTGCGTATCTTCATTCGGACATTAGCATCACAACTTTCCAGACCCGCCAGACATATTTGTAATGCATAGGGGGGGTTGTACCGGTAAACCTCGAAGTGCAAAGGCTGTTTCACCTTGATTTTCAGCATGTTCCCACTGTCATCCTCCTTCTCCTCTTTGAGCCACCTCAGCAGTTCCCGTTTCTGCTCCTCGAAACTGGTCCACCGACCGGAAAACGTGTGCACCGCGAACGTTCTCTCGTATCCTGTGCAGAAGTATCGTATTCGTACTAATTGCAGTTATGCATTACAAATCTAGTTGTTAAGGTAAATCAGCATTACAAATTTAAGTTTGTGATACTGAGCTAATTTCTATTGCGATTTATGCTAGTAAGATACTTTTGCACAGGATATCTCGGGCCGCTCGACAATAGCGGTGCTCAGATTCGGCGACGACCAGGTCGGCGTGGGCTTGGGCGGGGGGTGGTTGGTTATACATTGCAAACATGTCATCTGCCTTCTATCTATGCAGAATGCGAGGTTTGCGTTTGTCATGCCAGTCTGGCATGACACTGAGCTCTGTATTGCGTGACCAGCAAGAGGTCACAATTCCCTGGTCTGTCATACACAAACTAGACCTCATGTGGAATATTACGCAACACAGAGCCACGAAAAAGTGAAAATCTGTATTTGTCATGCTTGGCGGTGCATTACACTGTGCTTGTTACCAGTCACTTTTCAGACCCAGCAGAGAGATTTTATGGCGTTCTCAACTGTTACATTCTCAACTGTTACATGATTACATGATTTGTGATGCAAGAATGGGAAGAATGAAAGGGGGGGGCCTTGCGCGTCTTGCATGACAGATTTGGAACTGACTATGAGCCTGTTTCGCCCTTCCAGAATTTGTTATGCAGAACAGCTTGATGGTGTAGATGATAATGGTACTTTTGCATGACAAATCATGTAACAGTTGCGAATGTAACATTTGAGAACCCCATAAATTTGCAGTCGATAATGGTCATGTCGTAGATTTTGGGCAGGACGAACTGCATCAAGTGCTGGTCATCTTGAGGTCCAACATCTACTTTTTTTTCTGACAAAGTAGATTGCTGCTGCTTGTTCTGCGTAGTTCTTGGAGCCGCCGAACTACTAGCCGCGTCTGCCACGCCCGTACTTGGTTTCATGCCGATTAAGGAAGAAGAGGACGTCGAAGATACCACGGGCGCGGTCATGGCGATTGCTTCTATTCAGAGGAAAAATCCCCCCCTCCCCATATCGAAAAGGTATGTTTCCGAAAATTTGTCTTGCTGATTTGAGACCACAAGTCACGTCTGTCTTGCAAGAAGACAAGGGCAGAAGCTTCCGCCCCATTATCGCAGCGATTTGTCACGCTGTTGGGCCCAAAGGGGGGCCGTTTGCCATGCTGAACTACTAGACCCATACGCCCCTACCTAGCCTGGGGATCTGGCCGCAGTGCCTCTCTGCAATACAAAGCTGATTTGTGGCCACAAATCAGCATCACAAATTTCCGTTTTGATATGGGGAGGGGGGATTTTTCATTTTGATAGCTTCGCTCCTTTCGTTCCGTGGGCTGGACATGACGCCGATGTAGCCCGCAAGGGTTTTTATCAACTGTAAAAATGTCTGGGTCTGGGAGATTTCCAGGCTTGTCATGCACATTTTGCATGACTCCTGATGTCTGTGATGCATGCCCTAGCATCACAGATTTTGTGAGGGCTTCCTGATGCCTATGCCGCATGACAAATGCTCTTTCCGTGTAGCAAAACTTGGACTCTCTTTGCTGCTCATGCAATACAGATTTGTTTAGAATCCAAAATCAGCATGACAAGTTGGATTCTTCCAGACCCAGACATTTTTACAGTTGATAGTTTTGAACGCCGTGCTATCGTTGGCGTGGTTCATCGCGACCTGGACCGCGACGCGGGGCTCGTACCTCCGGATTTCGTAGTTCTCGAGCCGTATTGTGAGGAAAAATCCTCCCTCCCCGTATTGAAAAGGCATCCGTTGTGATGCAGATTTGTGGCCACAAATCATTTTTGTCTTGCAAGAAGACAAGCGCTGAGGGATGCGCCGCATTATGGATGCGATTTGTCATGCTGGTTCGTCAACGGGCCGGCGTTTCCAATGCTAAACAGATAGATGAACCTTGCGCTCCTAAGAATGTGGGCGCGATTCCTCACAGCAAGACAGACCTCATGTGTGTACGCAAAGGCAGCATCTGAAATCTCCTTTTGATATGGGGAAGAAGGATTTTTCTTTTCGATAAACCGCTGGAGGACCTCATACGCTGGCGTTTCCTCCGAAATCACCCCGAAGGCAGAGCCCATTTTGGATGATGGCGCAGGAGCTCCGCTGCACCTACTGTCCTCGGACTCAGTTTCAGGCTCAGGAGCAGGATTTTATTTACAGACGCGCGGCTTACCCGGATGAATCAAACCAGGCACTTGCTTTCTTTTGCGGCCGACGCGAATGTTACACGTCTAGTCGTGGAGCACGTGAGGCGTTGAGGTGTGAGGACGAAGAGCCAGCTAGTCCGACGTCGCATCGGAATTCAAAGATGCCCTGCTTAAAGCGGTTGCGGTATTTCAGATGTGGTAATGCAAAAAAAACGTCTTCTACCGTGGGGGTCCTCACAAAAACAAATAAACGGTGGCTAGACTTAGTTGTCGCACTATATGCAAAAGACTCGAGACAGGCGGGAGACCGAAGGTTGCTGCCCAGAAGTGCAGCCTGTGCGAGATACGAGTAACGAGATCATGCCGCGCTAGGATGAAATAAGGACAATTCCGCGAATGAAAGAAAAAAACGGCTTCGCAGCTGAGGCTGTGGTTTTGGTTAATAAATACACAAATAGCGGAAAAGGAACCGAACTAAAGATCTCGATGAGCGTCCAGGGGGATCGTATTTTTTATTTTTTTTGCTGGTGCAACATGTCATACAAGCAACCAAAGGAAGAACCGATTTCAGATTTATTTCTGATCTAGGAAAAAAGAAGTGCAAGACTGTCTAATCGAATCCTGTTCAGAAGTGCGCCGGACGATGCTAAGCACGTATACACGTGCTGCCAACAATTTCTCACCCCACCACAGGAAATTATGCCGGTAGAAGCTTGGCCCCCTCGGCCTTCACGTTAGCGTTCTTTATTTTTCTGTTCACGGCTCTCGGCCTCAGCTGTACAGGGAGGTGCATTTACTTATTTCATCAGAAATTGTCATCGATATGGTGCCTTAGTACTCCGCGCGCCGAACCATGACATCATCAACCGTTCCTGGCTAAAATAAAATTAATCCCCAATTGTCGTATACCGAGGACTACGCTACGCCACTGTCTATCTAATTGCATCAGATCATGACGATTGCGATTCCCCAGTGCAGATCGCATATCATTCTGGAAATGTCGTGATTTGCAGGTGTTGATGCCGTATGGACGAAGAGAAATGGAAATTATCTCCGCTGATGTGATTATTTCATAGTGAAAAAACATCAGCAAAACGACTCGCAACGCCGGTTCGTGAAGTAAACTCGGTGCGTTGAACTTGAATCCGAATGTGAAGAAATATTACTTGGGAATAATAAAATTATGAAATTGAAACGACAACGAGCCTCTATGATTTCTTCGTAATTGATTATTTTTTCTCTTTCTATACTTCTTGCAGATGCTTCTACAAAAAGCTAGAAGCAGCAATGTAGAAATTCTTTGCTCATTGTTTTGGGCAATGAAATGCTTTCTACCAAAAAACTTAAATAAACGCATCGTAGATCATCTGCTCGCTCTTTGAAAGTTGTGCATTTCCATTTTTTTCGTGAACAGCGACAGCCTCAAGATTAGAGGTTGTGGCGTCTGCGATATTCTTTCACCGCTAAAAAAAGTTTGTATACAGGGTCGGAGAAACTAAAGTAAAATTCTGTTAAACTGTAAAAGTAAAAGTAAATCGGAACGTAATAAAACGAGGAATATCAAAAATCATAAGTACGAAACGAAATCAATCTACTCTTGAACCCGTTGAAAATATGACGCGACCACAGCAGCACTTCTGATTTTCTCGCACCGCGTGTTTCTGATTTTCTCGCTTGAACCTGTGCGGTGGTTATTCCTATTTGTCCCCTGACCTACCTTCATCTTCATATATAATTTCATGAAGCTACTGGCTGCAGTCAAGTCAAGTCAAGTCAACGCGTGGGAGTGGAGTGGAGTGGAGTGGAGTGGGGCGGCGGCGGTGGCCTCTTACCATCAAGCTCGAACGGCCGGGGCAGGGAACAACGCAATGCTTTGCACCACGGGCGGACGACTACTATCAGGCAGTGTGGACGCCTCCGGACAGCAGCAACTGCCCAACATATAAAACTAAGTTATCAGCTTCTTACAGCACTAGGGACCTGCTAGACTTCTCCTCTAACCCACTGGGGCGCTTAACTAGCTCGGCGGGCATGGGTGCAGCGCATATAAACTCCTGCTGCTTAAGATAACTTCTTTTTGCCCAAGTTCATAATGAACTTTTTCTCTCTTGTGTTGTCAGAACTTCTTCGTTTTTAGTTTTCGCCTTGGTTTTTGGTAACAAAAACAGAGGGTCACTGAACTACGCACCTTTTTCTCATCCTGTTTCATCACTCCTTCACTTAGCGCGAGCACGCTGCCGCCGATGACGCATGACAACCCCCAATCACCCGGAGGCACGCTGGAGCGGTTGCACCGCCACAGACTGCACAGCGCGAATCGGCAGGCGTTCCGGACGTGATGCTAGTAAAGTACCTGAAACTACCTCCCCTTGACGCGCTACTTGCCGAGCAACTTTAATGCACCTGATCCGCACAGGTGTCTCTAAGATCATACAAAACCTACCCTATGGGAGGGCGCTACGCGGAATGCTAACTACACGAACAGGCACTATATAAGGAGGGCCACGGAGCTAATATACACACCTTTCTAGTGCACGACCGGCACACCCGCGAACCTCCGCCCGAACGCCACGACCACCGGCGCAACGGCAGCGTGAGGGATGGACTATTTTAAGCCTCTTGCTTTTTGTTTGTGGGCTAGTCTCTGGCTAGTAATCCTCGCTCAGAGATTTGTCGAAAGTATCGTAGCCGTGCGTGTATTGTTATCAAGTTCTTCCTTCGGTGGGGTCTGTGGCCATGCTATCTGACTGTGTACGTTCCATCAGATTCTTTTTGAAACCACACGCCCGCCACCTGCACCTCTTCCTTGCCTGTGTTTTCGCAGAAGAAGATCTCGCCCACTTGGAAGGCGATGCTCGGGTCGCCATCGATTTCCCAAAAACCCTGCCTGTCACTGTTTTGCTTCCACTTTTTGCCGTGTAGGCTTTCGGCGAGTGCTGCCCGCGCCCTTTCTTCCTCTTCCCTCTGCTGCTGTAGCCTTTTCCGGCGTTCAGCCTGCATTTCTTCCGCGCGCTCGGATTTGGCTCCTGGCTTTGGTCCCTTTTTCCCCGGTGGCTTTTTTGCGGTTGCGTAGGGCCTTCTTCGCGTCAGCATTTCGCGCACCACTGGTCCGGCGGGCTTTTGCAGTTCCAGGTCTTTAAGTTCCACACTGTAGTGCTCCAGGTCTGCAGCCGCCAACCTGCCCCAAGGCGTCTTTTGTTCGATTTCGTGTCGAATTCTCCCAAACGACCCCTCGCCTAGGGGATCCCGCGCTGCGTGGCCGATCCAAGAATTCCGCTTCTCCCGGATCTCTGTCTCGATCAGCTGCACCCCGAGGGCTTGGCAAAGTTCCGCTCGTGATGGAGATCCTTCCCACTCCCAGATCCCAAAAATGAACCGCAAGGCATTCAGCTGGAAGGCCCTCAGCGCTTTTTCGTCGCTCTCCGTAATTGCCCACGTCTCTGCGTTATACAGTGCTACGCTACGGCTCAGGGAACGATAAAGATTGGCAGGCTTTCAAGTGCCGCGGCACCTCTTTATCGCGCCAGATCTTGCTCAGAGAGCGCACGGCGCTCATCGCCATGGCGCAGCGCCGGCGCGTTTCCGACTTGGTCGACCCTTCGCTGTCCATCTCTGTACCGAGATAAGTAAAGCGGTCGACCGTTGCGATCTGTTTCCCGTCGTGCCACACGTTGGCCGGCTCTGTTTCCGCTTTCTCCCTGCTCTCCTTCTTTTTTCCCTCTACCTGTCGCGCTACTCTCAGCGTGCGAAGGTCGTGGACCGTTTTCTCTTCCCTGCAGAACCCGGTCGCCAGGTGGTACTTGAGCGCATTTTCATCTTCGAGGACATCGCCACACCGGTGGCACCGGTGCACGTTGTGCTTGTCCAAGATGTATTCGCGCCGCCCCATCCTGTTAATTCGCATCGCCCGGCCGTTGTCCAACGTGGCCCAGCCTGAAGCTTTCAGCTTTATCACGTTATGGTGCCCATTGTCCCAGATGACGAGGTGAGTTGGCACCAGGTCGCCCATGCGCTGTGTACAGACCGCACGCGCTGCGGCCCTGTACTCTGGTTTATGGTCGATTCCCGCCCACTCCACCATCAGCCCCCAGGTCGGAGCTGCGCCTTCTTCTTTGCTCACCATGCACCTCTCGGCCATGGCAAACTCGTCCCGCCTGTCTTTGCGCTCTGGGTTGACAACCATAATCTCCGTTTTTCCCTTGTCCGCATTCAGCTCCAAGCCCACAAACCTGCAGGCCCCTGCCAGCTCGGTGACTGCAAATTGCGCTTCGGACTCAGATCCGGTTTTGATCGCCAGATCATCCACGAACCCGAGCAGGCTCATTGCGAATCCCCGAGCCTGTGCTGTGGTCCACTTTTTTTCCTCTTTCATCACTTCCGCGAAACTAGTGATGGCGAAATCAAGCACGATGGCAAACAGCAACGGCGACAGCGAGCTGCCCTGCCGTATGCCGGCCATTTGCTTGATGGCTTCCGTATATCTGTCGGCGGCTAGCCTGATACTGACTCGCGCCCCCTTGTCGTACATGCCCCGAATTACTTCCCCAAGGTTGTCAGGCATTCCCTGGTGCTTCAGTACTTTGTGCATGATATCCCAGGCCAAACTGTCGAAGGCCTTCAGGAAATCAGCAAAAACGTAGTACGCCCGGCGGCCTTCCCGCTTGCAGCGCTCCATATCCCGAAGAATTTGGAAAACTCCGTGTCTGCAGCTTAGCCCCCTGGTGCACCCCTTCTGCCTTTTGTCGATGGCGCTCATCGCTTCTGTTTCAATCCGGCGCAAGATTATGAGGCCAATGAGTTTTTCAGCAAAGGTGAGCAAGGCTATCGGTCGGTAGTTTTTTGCTTGGGCTTTGTCGCCTTTCTTGTGGAGCATCGCCAGCACCGCGCGGCCCCATGCCTCGGGGACATCCTCTCCCCGAAACACCCGCCGCACAAGTGCTACTACAACTGCGCGCGCGAGCTCGCAGTTGCGGATCAGTTCTACAGGTGCTACCCCAGCGAAGGACTTGCCGGCCTTAAGACCCCGCAACGCATCACAAATCTCCGCTTCACTTGGGACGGCGTCAAGCCCCTGGCACCACTGTTGCCGCGGTTCTTGCTCCAGCCTTTCCGCGCATTTGCGGAAGCTGTTCGTGCTTTTGGTGGCCTGACTTGGTTCGGGGCGCGGCTCGCCAAAAATTTTTCCCCAGAACTGCGTCCACATTTCCGGAGGGCCCGGTAGCTCCTGCGCCGGTTTCCGCGCTTTGCCCGCCAGCTGCCGGACAACTTCGTAAACCTCTCGCGAGTTCCCGGCGTTGTCCGCCTTCTGTAAGTTGTCCAGCTTCTCTTCCACCCAAGCTTTTTTGTCGCTTTTGATGCTCGCTACTGGCTGCAGCGGCTTTTACAATTACCGCGTAAAAGTACAACAGTGAAGGGGGCAGAAGTGCGCGCAATATTGCCGATAATTTCAATTTGGCTTTAAGGCAGTACTTCTTCTTGGCTTTTTGCCCTCCGTTTTCATCGACATCGAGTTCTGCGATCATGGAAATACAAATAAGTATGATGCACTCAATGACCGCGAATACGTCGAGTGTTTTTCTTTTTTCAATTTTATTTTATCGTTGATATAGTCGTCAATTTTCGCTGTACGACTCGCAGCGCAACTCGTTATCTTCATCTCAAAATCGGGCTCATCATTTTGCCTGCGCAGAGTCCGCTGTAGCTGACGAGAAGGAATCGTAGAATGTGTTCTCATTGCGTTACATTCGCTAAGCTCTCCTCATGAGAATACTGAAGGGATCTTGTTTCTATTTCTATTGATTTCAGTGCTATACAAACACGTCTCCTCTTAAATTCAACGTGCCTTGACGTTGAGTGTTATTTTTCATATCTGATTTTTGAGTTTTCTCAATCCTGAAGATTCGCAGGTCGCATGGACTACTCCAGCATCCCAGACACGCCATCCTCGTTTGACTTTTCCTCCACCGAATCCATCGACCCACCCGACTCCCCGCGCTCCGTGGACGCCTGTCCGCGCAACTTCCGCTTGCCGACAGTGCCTCTCGCCTCGGATTTTTTCGTGCCGCCGGATTTTTTTTGGTTCTCCTGGAGGATTTTGGTCGACCCAGTTGTGGTCGAATTGTCGTGGGCCACCTCCTATGCACTGCAAATATGTCTGGGTCTGCAACCCTGTAATGCTGAATTGAGCATGATTGAATCGCTTGCATCAATGGCAGCCAAGCATGACAAGTTTTTGAGTCGCCTGCTGATGCCTAGCAGTAGCGCGCATCACAAATTGCGTTTTTGCACAACAAAGGAAGCTCCTCTTTTGCTGCTCATGCAACACAGATTTTCCAGGAATGCAAGACACGCGTCGCAAGTTCCACTGTGACAGACCCAGCCACTTTTGCATTTGCTAGCTCCAAGTCCATTTTCATCTCCGGCTCATCTCGCAGTACCTCAAGGTCGTGACCATTTTTGTGTAAAAAAGGATGTGTTTTCCAATAAAAGTGCATGCGCATGCTGTGTGTAAACAGCAATCAAACAAGAAAAAACTTTGATTGAAAACGTAAACTACTTCTGATGCTGCATTTGTTCTTGTTTCCATAAACTTCACAATCAATTTCGTCACTTTACCTCCAACGCATCGATCGTTTGTTCCAATCCCTGCTGCACGCGGCTTTTTGCAGACATCGCACTGCTCCCGGCTTTGCAAGTCCTCGCCAGCTTGGAGGTCTGAAGCTGCACCTACAGAGTGTTATTGGGTCTTCCGTTTGTCTCTTTGACGCCTCACTCTTGATCTTCATCTTGAATATGAATGTAAGTACTTACTTGTGCGTTACATTATACACATCGAAAAACTAACTACAACACTAAGGCGCACTTCACAATCCTTCTCCTTGTAAAGTCCAAATGCTGAGTACGTTCTGCTTGTTTTTTCCCGGACTCGAAGACGGTGCCTTCTCGGAGGTGGCTCTGGGTTTGTTTTCGACCAACGCGGGCAAAGCGGGCTGCGTTGGTTCCGCAGCTTTTTCCATCACACACTCGTCCTTCTTCAAATTGTCCTCCGCCTGATTTGTTGATTTTCTTTGTCGGTTTGATAACAGAGCGAAATGCAGAATCTTCGAAGCATGACACTGCCTTCTGGAGGCACCAAGACAAACGAATTGTGAAAAACAGTCACACCTTTTTTCCGTCATCAGCGCGGCAGCTCTTCGAAGATAGGGCCTCAGTGACGGACACGGTTTCGGGCAGCTGTTGTGTGATTTTTTTTTCTTCCGTCTATACTTCTTGTCCCAATATCTAAGTTTGGACACTCATTCTATAGCACTCATTGCCATCTTGGTTCTCTTTTGCTTTTCTGCAGAATGCATGACACAGTGACAATGTTCGCAACAACTCACCTTCTGTCCCACAGCGATTTCCTTCTGCGCAGAGACCAGATTCTCGTTGAAGATGGTTGCGGAGGCCTGTTAAAAGATTCAGACTTTATTTCCACGTACGAATTCGACTACATCACAGAAGTGATAGTCACTACTTGTCTTCTATGCACGACGATGCAAGAACATGGCCAAGCAGAGGCACGCTCGCACTGAATTCCCTCTATAATTCTGAAGCTCTTCAATATTAACCACCTTTTGCTTTTCCTTGCCCGCATCGGCTGCGCGACTCTTCGGCGCCAAGCTGCCTTCCGGATACAGGGCCTTCTCCTCGCAGTCCTCGAGCTGAAGTTATCGCGTGTAGAAACGCTCTATCTTGATACCCCATGGCAAGCGGGAAAGTTCCGCATTTACAAGTTTTTGTTTTGGCACATCAAAACGCTCCTTCTTGTGCTCAGGTTGTTCCGTAAGGTACCGAAAAATCGGCTGCATGACAAAACCACTGCGTGGTCCTGTAGTTGTTTGGAGCAGCGCAATAAAGTGCTCCCACACCAGACACAATAATTCCCAGCAGAGGCAACAGCAGGAATGGGGTAGTTAGAGCGTTCACACATCAGGATATCTCTTGCAGCTTTTCCTCGAAGGTGCCGTTGAGTACTGCTTTCACATCACGCCACGCGTCACGCCAGAATATCCAGGAAAAAAACTGTGTAAGTGTAACTTTGCAGGAAGACGAGCATCACAAATTCGTTTTGCATTGTGCAGGGAAAACCTGTCACGCGCAGCTAGTATGTGCAAACACGTATGGAAGTACTAGCCTATGACGCAGATCCAGCATGACAAGTGTAAAAGTTTTGCATTTTCTGCATCACAGAGTTACACGCACACCGTTGTTTTCTTGCATACAGATAGAACCGGTTGTACTAAGACTGCTGCTCGGAACATCGGCAAAGACCTGACGCGCAAGTTCCTCTTGCAATCCTCCGTCGTCGCTGGTGCCGGTATGGAAGGCAAATATGTCTGGGTCTGGAAACTTGTGAAGATGCAAGAGAAGGTATAGTGAGCACACTCTAAAAATGCGCTGGCAAGCAGGACAAGTTTTTCCGTGGTTCTCCGTTGCGTACTCCGCATGAGAAACTGCGTTTTTGCCTGACAGGCAGCAGATGCAGAACCGCTTCGCGGCCGCGCAATATAGAGTTTCGAGTCATGCCAGACTAGCATGACAAACCTGGCAATCTTCCAGACCCAGACACATTTGCAGTTGATAGCCGGTGGTCTCGTACAATTCCTCGTCAAGCTCATCAACCGCACCGTAAGTAGTATTCTCTGAAAATGCATCTTCGCATTGGTTGTTCTATTAGCAATGTATACAACACTCGTTTTTGCATTTGTGCCTTCGGATCAGCATGACAAACTCGCCTCTTTAATTTCAAAAAAATTAGCGAAGCGACTCTTTAGCCATCAAGAAATACGGAAAAAACAAAAAGTACTATATGCGATGCGTTTGCAATGCATAATTTGGAACCGGGACCATCAGGCCGCCTGCTCCCGCTGCGGTGCTGGGTGTAGATGCCAACTGGTCACGTTTCTTCCGCGTGGAGGACGAGGTTGTGCCGGGCTCCCGTTTTCCTTCCTCTCTTCCCTTCTTTCCGGACGGGGACGTTGTTCTCTTTCTCCGCGAATCTTCATCCCGACGGGCACCACAGCCCCTGCCTATGGGAGTGTCAGACTCGAAATCGACAAAGTCGATGAAATATTAATCTCTATATGCATATAAAAATGCGACGCAAAAAGAGACTCTACTGCAGAGGATGCAAGGAAGGCGGATTCGAGTCCTGGTTAGCGTCAAAAGTTCGGCTGCTGACTACCATGGCAGAAGGGGGCTCCTTCGCCCTAAACCGCGTGACAGATTCGCTTCCAGGACGGGGAAAATTTCTCATGCGCCGACAACACACTATTGGTCTAACTGGCATCGATTTTCTGCATCACAAATTTTTCGACTTTGTCGATTTCGATTCTGACGCTTCCATACTGCCCACCACTACCGTACCGACCAGCAGCAAGTCGAAAAAGTATCTATCCAAGAAAAAAACGTTGTTAGTGTAAATTTGTGATGCTTAACATGCAACATGATTGCGTCTGTCATGCTTGGCATGCGTCGTAGGGTTCATTAAAGGGCGTTTTCGCGTACTATCTGCGCATGACAG
Organism: Amoebophrya sp. A120; assembly: GCA_905178155.1. Classification (NCBI taxonomy): domain Eukaryota; class Dinophyceae; order Syndiniales; family Amoebophryaceae; genus Amoebophrya; species Amoebophrya sp. A120. The sequence goes on along the minus strand of CAJINV010000010.1, from coordinate 2,694,919 downwards.
GTTTTTGCTGTCATGCCAGACAGATTTGTAATGCTGTTCTTCCAAAAAAGTTACACCTACAATGTTTTTTTCTTGGATAGTATCCAAGAAAAAACCGGTGCCGGTGTAGCTGCCTTCTACTAACTTGAACTTGAAGCGACAGCATGACAAGTTTGCTTTTTGTCTTCATGCCCGGGCATTTGGACACGTAGTTGTGGTGCATGAGAAAGTCTATCGTGAAAGAAAGGAGTAGTCGTGTATTCTGCTTTTCTACTGAGATGGAAAATTATGTAAACGTCGCCTTCCATGTATTTCTGCATTTACCGACCTACACCGTACAGTTACAGTTTTTTTCTTTGATACAATAACGAGCACGATCAGTCCCCAGTGCAGCAGCGCCTCGCAGGCTCCTATCCTGCGCAAAGACGTCGTCGCCCCATTATCAGCAGATCAAGTCTGTGATAAAGCAGGCATGACAAGTTCAGCTGCGCCATCATTCGATACTGCCTCGCACCGTAAGACGAATGACAAACTACTGACGCCCCAATTTTTTAATTCTGCAAATGCAAATCCAAAGAAACTTGAATGAAAAGTGTGCAGGGGAGGCGTTGACGTTTTTGCGCCAGATACTTCTCGGCTTGTGCCATTCCTCGCCAATCGTTGTGCACACGAACCACAGAAACCACAGGACAAACACACCTGCTCCACAAACAAACCGACCGGATGCCCAGAAGGGCTTTTCCCGCGCGTGTCCGCCCAGCAACCCGTGTCGCGACAGGATGTCTCGTTCGCGGTCCTCCTTTCTCTTTCGCGTTTCTCTACTGGTCCAGTAGAGAAACGCGAAAGAGAAAGTTTATCAAATGCAAATATGTCTCGGTCCGGAAGTGATGCTAGCTTTAGACTGTACATAAAATCTTGTATTGCGTGAAGAGCAAAAGCGGTCCAATTTTTGCTACGCGGAGAGGGCATTTCTGATGCGGTATAAGCATCCATCAGAATGCCCTCGCAGCATCTGTGATGCAGCCAGGGCATGCATCAAGGACACCACGCGAGCACATAGAAAATGTGCATGACAAACCTGGCATTTTTCCAGCCCACCCAGACATATTTGCATTTGATAAAGTCGCGAACGCAGCTGCCATTACCGTCATTTCCAAGCCGCAGTGCTGCGACTCCTTCGGAACTCCCGAAGAGCTGCCCGAGTGTGCGCCGGGGGAGGTTATGGATTGCAAAAATGGCTGGGTCTGGAAAATTTCGGGATTTGTGATGCATATTTTGTACGATCCATGATGCATGTAATGCATGATCTAGCATCACAGATTCTTCTGTGATGCTAGATGAGAAATTCCCTCCCCGCGTAACACAAACTGGACTCCTGTTGCTGGTCACGCAATACAGATTTTTTTGGAATCCAAAGACAGCATGACAAGCTCTATTCTTCCAGACCCAGACACTTTTACATTTGATAGAGGTGGTAGACATGGTGCTGGCACTCGTGGTCCCTGTCCCGTCGCTTAACGAGGATAAAAAAGAGGACCAAAGCGAAACATATGAGGCTGCACAACTCCCCCTCGTTCTCATTTCTCATGGAAAATCCCAAATCCAGTTGTCCCCTTGTAGTTGTATCACTACTATGCATGACATATTCTGGAGGCCCAAGTAGTACTTCATTTTTAGGCACGTGAATTTGTCATGCACAGGGTCCATGTGTGCTGGTGTTTGTATTGCTGTTCATGCCATACAAACGAGGGCGAGGGGGAGTTGTGCACTCTCATAAGACAAGGGGCAGCCACAGAATCTCATTGATGTACGTGCGAGCCGACGTGGAAGTCGGAAACCCGTGTGCGTCCTCCTTGTCGTGGATGTTGGACATCTTCGAGTAGGTGCGCACGTATCCTGAGCAAAAATGTCCCCACTCCATAGTCAAGATGGGAAATCTGCTACACAAATCAGCCACCTTTGGCTGTTTCGCATGACAAGTCTGGCCTCGTAGTGTAATCCTGTGGAGCTTGTTCAGCAGCATCACAGATCCAGCCTGTAATGCTGATTAGAGCATGACAAATTCCGCAACACGACTAGAAGATGCTTCTCATGGGGCTCCGCATGAGAAATATTTTCAGCATGCGGATTTGCATGACAACTATGGCGTGGGGACGTATTTACTCAGGATAGCAAGTCGTGTTTCGTGTTGTAGCCGTCTCCTCCCGAATCGGCTTCAAACTCGTGGTACCAACTGCTCTATGCATTGCAAATGTGTCTGGGTCTGGAACCTTGTGCTGCTGGGTCGCGTTTGGTGGGCGCACTGCAATGCGCAGCCACGCATGACAATTTTCTGGGCTCCTTTACATTTCGCTTTCCAAATGACAGACCACTGCGTTTTTCCATGACAGGCAAGAGGCCCTCTTCCTGCTCATGCGTCACAGATTTCTGAGTCATGCCAGACAACAAGCATGACAACTTTAAATTTCTCCAGACCCAGACATATTTGCACTTGATATGCTCATAGACGGATCGCTCAAGTCTGCCCTGGTGATCGTGGTGTCGCGCGAGGATTCGAGATGACCTGGAGCTTGAGCTACACGAGCATTTTTATCTCCTCCCCGTACTGACTCAGCCGTGTCCGTCGTAGTACCAGCGTCTTCATGGCCCGCAGCCGCGGCTCGTGTCGAATAAGATGTAGTTTTACCAAGGCCGGCGGTTTCTTGGTTCTTCTCCGCGTTCGGCGGACTGGTAGAGGAACTTTTCGGACCAGCTGCAGCTGGTGAAAAAGACTGTTGGGTCGGGTTGTCGTGCAGCTGCTCGTCAACCTTCTTAATACTGGTGTCCGTACTAGAAGCAACTCCTGCTCGCAACATTTTATCGCTGCTCTTGCTCTTGGTTGCTGTTGTTGCTATTTGTCCCTTTGTAGCTGTTGCTGTTCCTCCACTGGTGGTAGGCTCCAACTTGTGGCTTTCGTATTCAGCATGCGGGGCGGTCTTGGAATTGCCACTCATCAACCTCCTCCTCGTCAAATCCTCCGGCTTCGAGTCTTGATTCTCGTCATGACCCTCCTTGTGATCCGGAAGGTCCGTGGTTTTTGCTGCTGTTGTCGAGGAAACCACTTTGGTCTCGATGGCGGACGAGGCAGGAGAAGAAGACTGCCCTGCCCCTGGTGCCCGATTCAACATCTCGCCGCCCACCGCATCCGCAAGCGGGGAGTGCTGGTGCTCCTGTACCTGTAGTTGTGTTCGTTGTCTTACTTTATGATAATATTCCATTTCATCGGAGTATGGTAAAAGAAGGATCGACGTGCATGTGCAAGACAATCATGATTATGAACTGCAAAAGTGTCGGAATCGGACTCGTAGTAATTGCAATCATGCATTGCAATTTTTTTCCTTAAGGTGAATCCGAGTGACAAATTTTATGTCTCATGCTGAGGAAATTTGTCATGCATTTATACGAGTACGATACTTTTGCACAGGGTAATGATTCATGATCATGAATTACAATTATGTGCATTACAATCCACACAGACATAGCTGAAACCTTGTGATCCGCGTCCGCCGCGTCAGCAGGAGAGGTTCGCGATAAACTTTTTTCCCGCCCCAGTTCGTCTCTTCCTATTTTGGCCGGTTTCGGGGGTTCCTCGTGCAACATTTTGCTGTTTTTTGGGTCGCTGCTCAACGTCGAGGAGGCTGTGGGCTGGATTGGCTGTTGCTCGTCTTTTTCTGTTCCGCCGGTTTTAGAAATGTCGAGCTCCTGCAGGGTACTGAATGCCCCGAAGCTGGATCGCGACGAAGGGGAGGAGTCGCTCGGCGCGTTTGTGCCAGGTATAGTCGAGGCAGAACTCTCTCCTTTTCCTTCTTCGGAAAAAGTTTGGTCGCCAGCGTTTAGGAGCGTTCCCACGCTCGTAATCTGTCCCTGTCTGCGCATCGTTTCCCACTTGTCATCAAACGCCTCTTCGAGATCCTTCGCACTGGGGTCTTTTCGCGAAAAATATCGTGGCAACTCCTGCAGAGATCTTTCTGCAGGTGTTGTTTTTTTCCTCATCTTTTCAAGATCAAGTAGACGTACCTTTATTTCCGTTTCGTGCTTTTCAATTTCCTCCTTATTTGCTTCCTGTTCGCCGCTTATGCGTAAAACTTCGACGGCTGGCCCCTTCACCGACCCCGCAAATTCTAAACGGTTTTCAAAGTCCACCTCTTCTCGTGCCTCGTGCGACTCCTGCTCCAGCGCATCGCGCTGTCGCTTGAGTTCCTGGAGATCGCTTTCCAACTGATTGATCCGTTGCGCATTTCCAAATTGATCCGCTGGCATCGCTTTTCGCCTTTCGTCTCCCTGAGCTACCTCGAGATAGCGCTCCTTCCTACTCGGACGTCCTTGGTTATCCCGAACTATTACTGTTTTCGAACGCTCATATTCTAGCGCTGCGGCGAAGCCTCCTCCCCTAGCAGTCTCCGCCCACGTTACTAGTTCCTCGGCGGAAGCTCGTTGTTCTTGTTCTTGTCGTTGCTCCAGCACGCCTAGGAAGTCCTTGTACAATCCTCCTCGTCGAATAGCCTGCGTTTACTTAAGCCCCTGACTGACAAGTATATCAGCTTGCCTTCGCGCAGCTACCAGCTGCAGGTAGAAGGCCGAAGGGAAGGTACTTCTGCTCTTATCCTGTTCTTGGTGTTCCGGAAAAGAAGCTATCCGCTGCAATTCTCGTTCGAATTCGGAGATCGTCAGAGGATACTGACAGGGCAGTATGTTGTCTTCGTAGAGATTCTCCCTGACGAGCGTTCCCTGGACCTGTAGCAAGGCCTGCATGTGTGAGGTTTGGAAAAAGTACGGCAAGACGTGTGTCCAAGCTTCAACGGCTGAAGGGTCCTTGGTGAAGAGCCTGACGTTTTTATCCTCGCGAGTGAAGTACAGCCAGATGTAACACCAATCCGGCCTTTCCGAAGTAGAGAAAGATTGAAAATCACTGAGTGAAATGGTTTCCGCCACCCTTTGTATAGGATAGGCATAGTAAATGTAAAGCTCCTCTTTTCCGGCATTCAAGAAGACACGCCTCTCATTCTTGTTCCATGTCTTTCCTTTTCCTTTTGGTTTTGGTCTGAAGATTCCGAAAACGCCATCCAGGTCCTTCTTTTCCCAGCCGGTCGGCGGGCGGGGGCTCGCGGCAGACTTCGGGGGCATCGTGTCTGTTGATTAGGGCTGGTGGATGGTCTGGAAGGGTGGGCTTTTCTGAGCCTCGGTCACGGTCTATCTTTGCCACATAAATATTACTGAAACCTACGACAGACGAAAAGGGGTCTTGCATCAAATCGCGACATCTTGTTTTGTCCTCCCGTGACGAAGCGAAAGGTTCGGACAGAAGTGCAAGGCCTCTTGTACGACCTAGCGCCCGCCGACAAGACTCGTCGGCCTCGGCCAAGGCCACTGCTACAACTGGTTTTCTTGATGTTTCTGATCATGGAAAAATTGCCCATCGGACTGCCATCACGGCTGGCGTCCAAAACGTTGTCACAGGTGGATGTAGATGCACCACCTCAACATGGACTGTGGTTCGTCCTTCAAACAAAATACCGAAACAGAGCTTCAAAAACAGGGGAAGACGGGAAGCTTGCCGATCATTTTTGATCATGATCCAGATCCACCAGAAAGTAACTTACTTCGACGCGGGCGAAGCACAAAACGGAACCGAGTATGAAAAAGGAAAAACAAAAAGAAAAAAGTGTGCAGGCTGCGTCCTCGCCACCCAAAAAAAGCGGTGGAGGGATAACAGGAACGCAACAATCACGAATGCGGGCGCCTTGTCCGGAAGACAACTGCAGAGATCTTCTGAATCTCAATCGCAAAAAGAAAGTGAGACAATCGCTTTCTTTTTGCATTGCGGCGCGCGCCAAGGCAAGAGGCGAAGAAACATCACAACTCCTGAAGCGGCAATTTTCCTTCATATCTGCCTTTGTCCGTCACGAAGATCACAGAACAACTGACGCGGCGTGCTTGCCAAAAAAGGAACTGCTTCGATTTTTTATCTTCCGGAACTTATTTTAGCGCATAATTAAGTGTTAGGCAAGATATGAAATCCACCAGGATCATAAGCCAAGCAAATTCCCTACGACCTAAATTGAATGCTCATTGAATTCAGGCTCTAAATTTGTCGTTCAAATTTGGATCCAAAGTGAAATCAGCATGTTCATACAAATGAACCAAAAATGAAGTTCATTCAATTCCCACACTGTAAGCTAGTGATGATCAACGATGGTTGATCGGATTTCTCATAAATTTAGGGTGATTAGAATAAATTTGAACTTTCATGTTTTACCCCCTTGACTGAGACGTCAAAGTTTGTGTGTTGTTTGGAACGCTAAATTTTTCCCCACAGGCTGTGACGATAGTCACCATAGATTGATTGCGACTAAGAAACACTGAATCCCACCTAGATTCTGCTTGACATGCAAGATGGCCAGTGTTCACACCGCCCGCGTTTCTTCGTCGTTGATTGTCTTCACACCGTGAAAATTCGGTTGACATTCTAACGGCACAGCCTTGAGCGCTGACACCAAGACACGACCAGTGCCAACACGACAACAAATACCAAGCCTGGTCCCCCCGCAACACGACAACACCTACCAAGCCAGGACCAGAACCAAACCACCAACCACACCAAGACCCGCAGGAAGGTACTAAAAGCACGAAGAAAAATAAAGAAAATTTTGAATTTTTGGTAGTGTTTTTGAATAGAATTTTTGTTTGAATTTGAACTAAAAATTTAGGCAAAATAACCCCCAGCCACCGAGTTCAAATCAATCAACAGTGGTGATTTGCTGCCGTGATATCAATTGCTGATACTCGGTCAGAGGCTGTTTGAAAGTAAGAGAGAATTTGTAATCATGCACCTACACAGGTGCAAGAGAGACAAAGCGACCAAAGGTGCGCGCTACGAAGCCCGTAACCTTTGCCGAAGCATCGAGCGAGGAACAAGACAGGTACTAGAATTGTACTTATTTTCGGTCTGTTTTCTAAAATCATTGGAAATTTTGAATGCGAACACGCACGGCAAGAACACAAAAATCGCATGTTAATCCTCCCCAACAAAAACTATTACAGTTTTGGGCGGCGGATTTAACGTACCAAGCAGCAGGCCGGTACAAGAGCAAGGACCCGACAGCAGGTCACGAAAAAGGTACTGAATTACATCGGTTTTGAAAATAGAAGTCTAAATGTAATTCTGATTTTGTCTGTAATTGCATCGCGAATTCAACAAGATGATCGCATTTGAAATGCTGAATACCATCTGAATTCGATTGCAAATTTCTTGTACAGGTAGCCGCCTACGCGTGTACCGAGTACAACAGACGACACAACCGCGACGCGCGTGCTCATCGTGAAAAGATGGGGGCGCCGGGTGATGACCATCGTCCGAGCACTTCCGGCACCGTCGGAATGCTGTACGACGCGGAACACGAGGGAGAAACTGGAAAGGACTTCCAGACGTTCAAGGGTAGCGTGATCGCTCAGGCGTTCTCGTTGAACATCGGTCCCAGTTCAAAGAGGACTTAGAAGGAAAAGTCTGCATGGACAAGTGGGATGAGGTCGATCAGTTAGCCTGCGACCAGTGGGTTGCTGACGGCAAACACGAACAGGACTTCTGGCCCACCTACACAACCGAAGTACGCGCTGCTTACGCGAAGTTGTATGGTACAGTATTCAAATCCTTAACCGGAAAGGCCCGAGCCAAAGCTCAGGACATTCAGGAAGAGCCCGGGGCTGACGCGTGTGTAGTCTGGTTGATTCTTCAGATCAAGGAAAAGGCTAACCCGCAGACCGCCGGTGCCCGCCGCATGTTGATCAAGGAATATTTCAACAGCAAGCAGGGTGAAGATGAAACCGTGGAAGAACATATTGACAAACTGAAGAACTTCTGGAATTTCAAACTGGGCGCTAAAGTTACGGCTGAAGAGTTACGCTATCACTGTATCTTCGGGAACATGCGCGAGGAATTCGATGAGTGCAACAAGCGTGCTTTGGCTAATGGATTCAGTTTCGAAGAAACAAAGAATCACATGGTCGAGGAAGAACGCGCTCTGTCTAGCAACGGAGAGACCACGAAGCACAAAGCTAATCTGGTCCGCAACAAGAATTCTCGCAACCAGCATGGCCCGCGCCCGGATCACGTTCAGAAGAACCGTGAGAAGCAGATGTTCTCCAATATGTTGAAGAAAGAGATGCCGAGTCTGATCCAGCAAGCCGCTGCGAATCTGATCGCGCAAAATCCGAATTTGACCCAGAATCACACTGCTGGTGGCAATGACGACAGTCATGCGGCCAATTACGCAGGAGATTCCAAGTGGTGTTCGAATTGCAATTCGGAATCACATAAC
>CAJINV010000010.1:2472465-2681793 GCA_905178155.1 Amoebophrya sp. A120 | reverse complement strand
TGGAACGCTAAATTTTTCCCCACAGGCTGTGACGATAGTCACCATAGATTGATTGCGACTAAGAAACACTGAATCCCACCTAGATTCTGCTTGACATGCAAGATGGCCAGTGTTCACACCGCCCGCGTTTCTTCGTCGTTGATTGTCTTCACACCGTGAAAATTCGGTTGACATTAAGCGCATTGACTTTTACTCCTCCGTACGCAACTTCAGCAGCTTTGTTCAAAACGAGTTATTTGAAGAAGCCCTGCGGTGCGATTTCAGCATCCTACTTTTTTACGAGCACTTCTGCAAGAACTACAACGACGTGTTATTTTTCTGCGACTTGATGAAACAGCACATTGTTTTACTTTTATATCCATCTCGGACACGGTACGTATCTGCGGTAGCCCTCTAGAGAGATTTTTTTATGCTGTTTCTCTTTTCAAAAGGTTGATAAAAATGACGTAACTAGCAACATGATGTGACTAAGTAAAATTTTTGCGTCTATCGCTATCCTCGTTTTGAGAAGAGAATTCATGAACGAAGCCCCGGGATTTGCTTTCAAAAAACCGGGCCTCGAGAACTTAGGCTTTTTGGTACAAAATTCTGAGTGAAAGACGTAGGTATGTGTATAAAATGTGCGATGAAAATACGATAGACTACGGTCAACTAGAAGATGATCGATACTAACTTACAGCACAGCCCTAGTTCTGCTTTTCATAACCCACCATCCTTCTCTGTTCTTCCGTCAAACCAGCACCACGACTGCGGTGAGAATCAGCGCCGCCACGTAGCAGCAACTGATAAACAGCGCCCACGCTTTTACGCCCCGGCTGTGCACATATCCGAGAATCGCGTAGGGCCAGGAGTTGGTCAGTTTGTAATTGACGAAAATGAAGGAAAAGTAGTAGACCTGAAACGCGGCTTGCAGCGCAAAATACGGCAGCAGTGTGGAGACGGTGTCGGTCAGGAGGTTGATGGCTGGCACTGACGTCCCCATTTCATTTTCGCCACCACCGAAAACGGAGGAAAAAGATAAAGTAAATGACCCCTCTTGCTCCCGTCCAGCTGCTTCGCCAGCAGGCCATAATTGCAGAGGACCTCCTCCGCCGAAGATGTAGCTGCTGGTGAACATGTTCATCGTGTTTTGTCCGGCCTGGGTTGTTCTACTTCCTCCTTCCGGTATTGTAACTGCCACGTCCGCGGCCCAGCACCTCTCGCTTCTTTTCCGCAGGATCACCTCACTGACCCCGAAAAGTAGTCCCGGCACGTGCTGGCAAATGTCCCGCATTTTGGCGTCGATTCCGGTCTTCAGCGACACTTATTACAATGAAAACTGCCCCCACCCAAAGTTGCAATAATTTGTGATGCTAAACCGACCGAAACCACTACACAACCTGTAAGGGCACCTTACCGCACATGGTTCGGCCACCAGGTCATGGAGTCAGGCGGACCAAATTTTCGCCATGCGAAAAAAATATAATTGAATCTTTCTGATGCAGAGTCTAGGCGTAAACAGCATCGCTTGCATGACAAGCGCCGCACTTGCTGGGATCTTTTGCAATACAAATTTTTGCTATGCAGGATTGAAAATCTGTGATGCTGATAGATGCAAGAGGCCGAATGTTCCATTTGGCAGGGTTTGCATTACAAATACTCCCCCGTTCTGGGGTGGGGGCATTATTCATTGTAATAACGCTTTCCGGTAGTTCAGGTGCGTCTCCGGGTTGCGAAACACCAAAAAGTACCACTATCAAATGTAAAAATGTCTGGGTCTGGAAGAATGAGCGATTTGTCATGCAGCTTTTCCATGATCCATGAGGTCTGGAATGCAGGACCTAGCATGACAGATTCTGTGCGATCTCTCTCATGTCTGTCCTGCATGAGAAACTCCCTCCCGACTTGGTCAAAACTGGACGACTTTTGGTAATCATGCAACACAGATTCTTGCTTGTTTCAGATTTAGCATGACAAGTTGCATTCTTCCAGAACCAGACATTTTTACATTTGATAACCACAGCAGCGTGACCATCGAACCCAGAACGGAGACCATGGTGCTCGCGTGGGCTGTGGCGTCCCGCAGGAAGAGGTAAATACTGGAGGGTGCTAGTAGTGGTGTCGTAGGATGATCTTCGACTTCGGGGGAGGATGATAAAAAGAACCAATTAGAGGCGTGAGGCGTAGAAGCCCTTCTTGTTCTTTCGGCTGTCGTGATCATGCCACCTCCCGTCCAAAAATCGTATAATGACCACAGGCTGTAGTTCCCCTCCTCGTCTCCGTTCGCGTTCAGCTGCTCAAGAGCAACTTCCGGTGAATCCTGTTCCTCCATCACCATGATCCCGCAGAGCGCGGTGAAGAGAATATCAAAAGGAAAAATCCCCCCTCCCCATATCGAAAACGAAACTTGTGATGCCGTATTTGAGTACACAAGTCGGCTTGTAATGCTAGAAGGCCAAGAGACGCAGCTGCGGCCTCGTTTGCAGGCAATTTGTCATGCTGTTTCCCACTTCCAGCTGCCCCCTGTCATGCTGCATATGCAAGGCTTTCCCACGCCAACCAGCACTACAGTCCGCATCTTTTCCCTTCTAACATGACAAAGCTGATTTGTGACCACAAATCTGCATCACAAATTTCTAGTTTGAGTATGGGGTGGGGGGATTTTTCATTTTGATAGAGAAAGTGGTAAAACATGAACCCGTTCCCGTGCTTCGTCAAATATATCAAATGTAAAAATGTCTGGGTCTGGAAGATTGCCAGCTTTGTCATGCACATTTTGCATGACTCCTGATATCTGTGATGCGTGCCCTAGCATCACAGATTTTGTGAGGGCTTCCTGATGCCTATACCGCATGACAAATGCTCTCTGCGTGTAGCAAAACTTAGACTCTCTTTGCTGCTCATTCGTTCGTTCGTGTGGATCGGCTCTGCCGACCGGGTAACCCATCGCCTCGCATACAAATGACCGACATAGGCGAACCCCGTTGCGGGACATACATACGGCCGTACGGAAGGGCCCTAGACGCTACATACATAGTCCCTAGAACGCTTTGCTGCGGAAGGGCCCTAGACGCTACGGAAGGGCCCTAGACGCTTTGCTGCTCATGCAATACAGATTTTTTTATAATCCAAAATCAGCATGACAAGTTGGATTCTTCCAGACCCAGACACTTTTACAGTTGATAAAATACACCACAGTGCCAAAGTACGAGGTGCTATCCCGGTCGGCTATGACCTGCTCAAACGTTACAATCTCAAATCGGTTACCATAGACTCTGGAAATCTGTGATGCAAGAAATGCATGATCTAGCCAACTCTCATAGGACTGCGCATGACAAGTTCCGGAGTCCCAAACCGCACTACGATCTGGCGAAATTTGTATAATTGCAGAAAGTGGAACGGTCTGCGAGTCTGTCATGCTCATCATGCAACACAAGTTTCAAATTCTATGGTAACCAATTTGAGATTGTAACACCTGAGCAAGCCATATCAGCGGTGCCCTTTTTCTGGATCTGCAGCCGGTTCCGCAAGTCGCCCCCCAGCGTGAAGCTCGCGGCCGCCAGTCGGAAAAAAATCTCGCGTGAAGACATCTGGTTCGAAACGGTCGCACCGCGTGCGCGTGCTCCTCCAAGTCCTGCCCCGGCAAGATGAGGACGAGATATTTGATTTTCATCGCCAAACGTGGAGTGCAGCGCCTTGGCCAGAACCGCGATGAAGAAGTAGAGGCAGAAGTAGTAGAGCCGCGCCCGGTAGCCGGTTTTCTGGATGTGTTGCATGTAAGCGTTGTCCTCGGCTTCTCGTTGTCTTAATTGGGCCTCCGTTTCGTCCTCAGCGGTGGTAGAGGTGCCGGAAGATTCGCGCGTGAGCTCCTGAGTCGACGTGGAGGAACAACTTTTGACGACGCTTTTTGTAGTTCCCTGCGGATGAAGATGCTGTGGCGCAGGTTCTCGCTGTGGAGTAGGTGCAGGCTTTCCTTCTTCCGCAACATGATTCGCGTTTTCTTGTGTAGTAGTCCCGGTCACGGCTGCGGGTTTTTTGGAAGGCTTGGGCGAAGGTAGCTTCGCTGACCACGAGGAGAAATTCTGCGCTTCCACGCTCTGCAGCTTGTTGCGCTTGGTCAGTTGCTGGCGATGCGCGCCGCTGTCGACAAAGTTAAACTGCTGGTAACTGTAGTCTACCGTCGGCTGCAAATTGAAAATGGAAGAGGCCGACATAATTGTGATTTGTGTTCGACAAAAAGACTTTTTCAAAACTAGAACAACAGCAAAAACGTAAATGAACCCAAAATTTGTTTACAGAAATTATCCAAAAATTGTGTACAGGTGCCGAGTGTAAAAAATGTACTTATATGCGATGACAAAAAATATCGACTGCGCGAGACGAGCCAGCTACTGTGACTTTCCCCGTCAAAACAACCTGAGAGATAAAGCTTCCTTTTGCTCAAACAAAAACCGGGTAGTTCATCCTGTCAACGACGGACTTTTGCCACTCGAATTCCTAGAAAGAGACAAACAAAATTTTTGTTACACGTTGATGGTAAAAGTGGCTGGGCGGTATACGGAAATTCTAAAAATAGTGCACGGCGTACTAGAAGAGATAGAGAAACGACGGTGAAGATGAAACTACGTATGTCTACACGAGGTGATACAAGATCAAGAAAAGGGCACGTAGGCTGATAGGGACAATGAAAGGACCTGAGGTGGTTAATATTGATTGACGCTCCGATTGTTTATCAACGAAGAAGTGCTATATGCCACGATGAATACTCAGTAATGAACCGAGGTGCTAGAGCTAGTACGTAGCTCAGAAAACATAAACAAATTCTTTGGTGATAGAAAAAACTGTTTTCGTGGAAATACATCGGCTGGAAAATGACATCGCAAAAAAAGTGTCAGCAGAAGAGATGCTGAGAGTCATAAAAAAAGGCGCAGGCACACGAGACGACAAAATGAAAATACCTCATCTATCATCCTGGCTACTACAACAAAGCCTCTACTTTGAAAAGCCACGAACCGACGATTTTTACTAGGACTAACGGCCCGCATTGTGTTGTGAAGGCAACACGAAAGTTGTTTTCCTCGGACGAATTTGGTCTGTACGTGAATCAACGAATACGATACCGAGTTGCACTTTCACGACGAGTACTTACGATTACTGGCAAAGTAACAACACGGGGAAAGGGAATGCAGAAGAACCGAGAAAAAAAAAAACTACTTTAGTATCCTGTCCTGATCTTCAGGAAGGTCAATCAACCGATGAATGCTATGCCCATGAGTGCGCGAAATAACTTTAAGCGAGCATCCAAAAACGAAAGAAGAGAAGAACAGAATTGACATCAAAGCTTCAAATCTTTCGGATAGGGGCGCTAATGCGGGAGACGAAGACGAACAATCAAAATCGCCATCAAATAAATCGCGCCAGTGCTCGCACTTAGCGCGGCAGCACCTGCGTTGAACATCAGGTACTTTGTCTTCTTGTTTTTTCGTTTCAATTTGGATTTCGCGTGCAAAGGCTACAGATAAGGCGGTCTTGTTGGTCGCGAAGAGAATATAATTGTGGTGCGTATTCATGATCCTTCTTTCAATCTACCCTTCCACCACCGCTTTATTTTCATGCCCGTAGAACAACCTCTTGCACAACACTATCATACTGAAAAAAGCTAGTAGCTGACGTTCGTATTTGCCATTTCTTTGCTTCGTTTGTGCGAAGCGCGAGGAAAGTTGGTCTTGCTGGTTGCACTTGCGGCCTTGATCATGCGTATGCGTGATAACTCGCACTCCTGTGAGAAGCGCGCATCAATCACATCATAGATTTTCTTCATGTCCTGGCTATTGTTGATACGACACGAGGAGCATGATCAACATCCGCTACTAGCAATTTTCGCTATGATAAGCTCCTTGTACGGTCCATATCTTTCCTCCCGCGTCAGCACCGCGCGGCCACTGGTACTAGGTAGCACCCAAATTTCCGTCTTGTGAATGTCAGCTATCGACGTCGCGACAAGTGGCACTACAGCATGCTTTTATTTACCATGCAACGTTAGTAGGAGCAGCTGTCTTGCGTAGGTTGAAATCATCATGGCAACTATCCGTGCTGCACCTCCACAGCTAATTCATACTGCTTTGCTTTCGTTTTCATCATCTTCACTCTTTTGTACGTCTACGCATGACAAAAAGTTCTTTGCTGCGAGCCATCAATTCTTCCGCGTGATATCAAACGGCCAGTTGAGTAGCTTTTTCACCGTCAATCGATCTTGCTTGCCGTACTTGAAATTTTTCGGATTCAGCAGCGGGTCAAATCCCTGCATCAAATCCAAAAACTGCTTCGTGTATCCGGTACAAACGCATCAATCTGGGTTTGGAACTGGAGGAAAGCGGTCGCAAAAGGGAATGCAGAAACGACCTGCAATGGGTATTGATACGTAACGCGACGTGTTTTTTTTCCTTCGTCGCCATTTATTACACAAGTCTGTGGTGTCGCACGGGTCGTGTCCACCTGTGCTAGTACTGATAGCTCGATTCGAAAAATTACAACCACAAATAGATGAAACATCCCCGCCCCCTTCCCTCCTCCACACGACCCAGAAGATGTTGACCTATTTGGTGCATCGGATACTCTACCGGTAAAAGCGACAATTTCCGGGCCGCAGTAGCGTTCGAAGGTTGTTTTTTCAAGAACAGGATCGCTGTTTTTCACCTTCGACGAAACGTTCGGCAGCACATCTTGAATATCGACGAACAACTGCTTCGATCTTGTTTTGTTCGCGGGTCTATTTCCTGCGGGAGGTGCGATCGGAGGTGTACTCACGTCTTTATCGTAGTTTCGACTTGGTTTAATATTTGATTCACCCTCTCGGTCTCGTCGTGCGGCTAGAACCACTTTGTTTGGCGAGGAGTCTTGTTCCGCTGAAGAAGCCTCTTTTTGGAGGTTCACGCCAGCTTTCCTCTTCCCGTGCGGAGCTGCTGCTGCAGTCGCAACTTCCTCTACCGGGGTCTTGTTTGATGGTGCCACGGCGCGAGTGTTTGACGATGAAGATGATGGTTTCCCGGAGATCTTCGAGGAGTTCAGACCATTTCGACCCTGCTGCTGGTGCTCCTGCCCGCGCTCCGGTTGTTCTTGTTCCCCACCGGTGCTCGAGCTGCTGGTGACAGCACCTCTGTTGTTCGCAGGGCGCATGAAGGAGAAAAATCTGCTCATGTTTTCCGCGCTTCGAACCCGATTTACGTGGGCTTTGTATCATCTAGAAAAAGGCTAGCGTGATTGTACTGGATGTAATGCACGAATGGATAACATGCGAGCCCGAACATGGACATGCGGCACAACTTCGACTTCCATACTTATTTGCGAATGTTGACAGGTTCTCGGCTAATAAATACGCTTTAGCTTTTTTCTGTTTGATACCTTTCCCCGCCTGCAAAAATCCGGATACCAGGTGTCTTGCAGCAAAAGAGCGCTGAATTCTGTTGTCAACAGGAAAAATTCCATCACATCAACTACTGCGGAATAGGAATTTCTGATAGCACGTGGAATGAGAGAGCGAACACGAAAGCAGACTGCACAACTTCAAACAAACTTCTAATGCAAAAAGCGCAAAGCCAAGACTGTTTGTGATGCAATCTTTTCCTTGGGATATCAATCGCATCCGATCCGGCCTCCCGGCAGCCGAGATCGGACCAGCCGATCCGGAAATTTTCGTTACTCGGCAGTCTGTTCTGGATGCAGGCTATGCATGAAAAACAGCTGTCGTGCGGCTAATATAATTTGCCATGCAGAAAGGCAAAGAGAACTACGAGTACAAAAATGTTGTAGTGTGGCACCAGGACCAGCAGCCTCCAGTTTCCATATCTGTAGTTAAAATCTCTGTCAACCACAACACCGGCAACATGACATTTTGGATCGACCCAGAGGACGACACAACAACCTATTTGCTATGCATAGGGGCGAGTGTGGTGCAAAAGTCAGCATCCACTTCCTGCTTCTCCTCGAGCGTCAGGGGAACAAGTTATGCAGGACGAATCAAATGCGTAGTCAAGAATTATCAGGTCTGGAAAATCAATTGTACATATCGGTAAACTCTGACTGGGCAGCATGGATTTCAGCGTAGCTTTTCTTACATGATCTGATGCACAATGCGCAGGACATATCGGTCGGTCGAGAATCGCCCCTTGCTAACGTGGCCTTGTAGTGAGCCTACATCAGTTGTCCTCCACTGTCGATTGATTTTTGCAGACCCGGTGGTCAAAAACTAGCTACCCATTTGCATTTATACAGTGGATACCAATTTCGCCTCGACCACGATTTTCCAGAACAGGTTCGAGGGGTGGCCGTACGACACCCCGGACTCCCACGACCCCTCCGACGGGTTTAAGCCAAGGAACAGCAGCCGCAGCGGCAGCTCGGGAAAGCAGTCGCACGGCTGCGAATCCCGAAAGTGCTCAGCGCACACGCTTCGCCACCGCTCGCGGAACCCGTTCTGCCGCTGCTTGGTGTTCACAAAAGGCTGTTGATGTAGTGGTTGCTGGGCTGGTGTATTAACTGTAACGTCCGGACGCCCCCGACCAGTAAGTTTTCTTGTACTTGTTGTACCCGAATACGACGACGAAGACGCTGCCGAGGAGGTCGGGCGGGCATGGGAGGTAGTGGTCGCACTCGTCGAAACGGTATTTGCTTTAGAGGCCGGCTTCGTCTTCGCTGTGGATGAAGAAGTGGAGGTGGCTTGTCCTGTAGCACCCGATGCCCTCGATGTCTCCCTCCTCGCGGCAGGTAGCTTCTGCATTTTTGACTTTGCAACTGGAATAAAACTCGCTGCAGGAGAAGCGTGGTTACTATCAACCTTCCTCTTCTTCGCGTGTTTTTTGGCGACGTTTTGTTCGGCGGCTGGTGGTTTCGCATCCTCGTCGTTCTCCTCCTCTTGGAACGCAAATGCGGCAAAGGGATCATTGTCATCCTCCGCAAGTTTGTCCATTTTCGACCGTTTTCTAAGAAAATGTGTACTACTAGTGGTCAATTAGTGTTAGAGATCAGCTTTCATTCCACGAGGACCGCAACTTCCATTTTTTACAGAGTTCTCAAGGAGCAAAGTGGCGAGATCATGCGCTTGATGCCAACCTCAACCAGAGAGTGCAACACGACTTCTGCGGAGAAAAATTTTATACGGGGAAAGCCAGGTCGTGGTTATGATGATGTGGGAAGGCGCTTCTACTCCTCTAGAAGGAACCTGAACCTGATCATCTTCAAAATCCGATAGAAAAGATCCTGTAAAAGAGGGCTGTGCAGGGTGGAAAAGAACCACGGTTGTACTCACTGCGTCGGATCAACATCAAGCTCCTGTTGTGTGTCTTTTTGTTGATCCTCTTCAAATAGACAGAATCAACAGAAGAGTTGCATGAAGATATCGGGACTTGCAGATGTAAAGGAGCAGCAGCTCCAGCGGACGATCTTTTCACAACTTTTCACAAACCTAAACCGACCAGCTAAACCCGCTTGTAGATCGAATCTGCTGCACAGCAAGGACCTAGCTCGTCGGACAACATTCATCGTCCTTGCGAGTTCTCGTGAAAGAACAGAAATGCGAGAATATCTAGCGGCCCCTTTAGGAGGAAACCAGCAGTAGGACCTTTTCGATATCAATTTCGACGTTGCAATTTTCTACCCCCAGGTGCAGAAGAAAAATCCATCGCCGTTTCTCGTTTCTATTTCAAATTCACTCCTCTACCAGTAAGGTCTTCAGCACCGCTCGCTGCTCCCGACGTATGCTTTGCAAAAGCTGTAGTTCCCTGGCCGTGCGTGGTCATGCTAAAAAGCTAGCGATTTTTTTTTGTCATGCCACATTGCAATTTGTACAACCACGAGAATCAGGACAACTTTCACCAAGGATACAACTATTCCCCAAACAGCTCCAATCAAACGCCTTCAGTGCGGCCCGGTTGGCATTCAGTTGTAGAGCGGCAGAACTGCTGCATTTCCTATGCGGGTCACCATCAGTAGGACCGCGAACTGCAGTAATGTCAACTTCTTCCCCTGCAGTTCCACGTAGTTGAGGTACAATTTCCGCCGCTTCGCGCCCGCCCTGCTCACCCTCTACTTCTGCGATTGCAGCGATCACTTCAGGCAAGCACCAGAGTACGATCTCGGACAGCTTCCCTGCCTCCAGCAACTCCGGCCGTTTGTCCACTGCGTGTTCTTGCATTTTTGCGACAAATTCTTGTTTCTCCGCGAGGGTTGGCAGAAACCGCATGTACAGCAAATCTAGCAGCGGGTCCAGGTGGGGGGTGAATACGGTTTGAATTTCTTGAAAACGCCGGCGGAGGAGGTTTACTTCGTTTGAGGAAGTGGCCGCGTTTTCGGCGCTCGTGGTGCTGAAACGTTGTGCCAGCCTCCACATCAGACCTAACGCGTTCAGCTATTTTATGGAGCGGAAAAGGTAAAACGCTCACAGCATGATTGATGATACCCCAGTTGACGATGATGGGCTCAGTAGAAACAAAAAGGATCTGAAGCTTGCCGATGCAATTGTCTTCATCTTGATGAGCACCTAGTTGCAAGAACTTTAGGACCATCACGTTGGCTCGTTTCCCTTTTTCCAATTCGATACGGACTTGAGGGTCCTTGCGAAAATCGGTTTTCGGTGCCTGAGCCCTTGGTTTTCCCGCCGTTTCTTCTTCTTCCTGCGATCCAAAACAGTCCCACACCCGGGTTTTCAAAATGCGCTCTGTTTCGTCCAGCTTGCCTATTTCCGCATACGTCACGCCGACTTGTATGACCGATTCACGCGGGAAATTCTCTTATTGTACTACAGGTCGAACAAAATAGTTGGGCTTGTATCAATGTCGCCATTTTGATTTTTGCAGAACAAGCAGATTCAAAGCAGCAAATAAACATGGGACGTCCTGTGTCATCGATTTTTTTAAGTAGTCTTAGACTCAGGCTATGATACTGTTGAAAATTTCCGACGACGTGTTGAACCAGGCATACGATGCCACCAGAAATGCGTGTAGAGGAAGATGTGCAGGTTTTCGGTGGTGTAGTTACCCGGAAGCTCGGTTTCCAGCAGTGTGATGATGCTGCTCCAGTCCTCCTTGTAGTGCGCCGCGTGGATTTTCGAATGCAGCAGCCACGGGTCGACAGACGTGGTGTCTAGCGCGTCGCGGAAAAACGCCTCTCCGAATTATGCCACGGACAAAAAAGTTTACAATTTGATGAACATCGTGTAGTCCTCCGTCGTGCTAAGCTCCTGTCGCTGTGGTTCGTAAACTTACCACTTCTAGTACGAGGCAAGCGCAGCTCTTCGAACACTTTAAACTTTTCACATGAGAATCAGTGTCACTTCTACCCAGACCTCCAAGAACGGGTAGCAAGCAACTGCTAGGCTTATCTATGTTTACAGCTGCAAGAAGTTATATCACTTCCACTTCGTCAGTTTTTGCAGATAGCTACTCTGTACTGCGATGAATATGAATGTGATCGATGGTAATCGCTAGCTGCTCAGCCAATAAATGTCCTCCAAAAGAACAATTTTGTTCGTGGCATACCCGTTTGACGCACTCGACTGACCGATTCCAATCTCCAATCTGCTCCAGCGAGAACGCATGCATGCCGAAGTAGTGCTTCATATTACCCGGAGCAGTACTAGTGGTTTCGTCTACATAGTCGACGACTGGTTGGTTCTGCGCACCATCCGTGGTCTTAGCTACGGCACTACCTCCAAACTCGATTTTCAGAATTGTATGCAGTGAAACATCATCGCATTCGTAGCTAAGTCCTCGTTTTATTTCAAGCGAACAATTATTCCCCTCCTGCTTGGATACACTAAAAAAAGCGAGGGAACAGCTTGTCCTCGTAGTCGTTCTTGCAACTGTAAAGAGTACGACCTGTAGCATGATCCAACCACTACCTAGCACCGCCTAAAGATCCTCTACACACTTCGTCTGTTGTCCCTTGTTCGCGGATTTGAGTTTGCGATGTTGTCGGAGTTCCATTTCCAAGACGTAACTCGCAGCGTAAATCAGCTCTGGCTTCCCGAGAATCAGGCCCATCAGCTGTGCCCGCTTGCAGGCAAACAGGTCCCGGGGGAATTCGTGAAGGATGCCGACGAAGAAATCGATATGGATTGCAAAAGCATCGGACCCTTCGCTTACTAATACTAATCGCAGTCATGCATGACAAACCTAACCGTCTCCCTGCATGACAAATTGCACATAAATATTTCTTCTTGAAAAAATCTGTGATGCAATTATATGCTAGTACGGAAGATTCTTTTGCGATGCATAATCGAACGCCTCCTGCAATTTTCCCTGCGCAAACGCGTGCATGGCCAGCAGGTAAAGATTCGCTCTCCGTGTAGTTTGATGCCGTGTCCGGTTGGCGTGGTCCCCGACTTGTTCATCACCATGTAGTTTTTCGGACGTGTTCGACGACGAGGACAGCACACGGTGCATTGACTTCACAGGCGACGCGTCTTCCTCCAACCGCCTGCCCGCCTCCTGCCAAGCCGCATTTTCTGCGACTTCCAGCCGGACCATGTTTTTCGAGGAAATGGAGAAATCCGCTTGCAGCGCCAACACCAGAGGGTCCGCACTAGAATCGTGCCCGTCGATTGCGCATGGAAAAGAGTGTAGGAGCAGTGTCGGAAGGGGGAAACAAATCTTCTGGAGGATAGCGCAAGAACAAAAACCGCCAACTACACCATCGATCATGCAAGGATACACTACAACTTGTCGTCGTTATCCACGATGAATCTCAATCCAGTAAACTTTTCCCGGACAACGCTCGTTATCGTTTTACACAATGGATATCTCCCCCCACTTGGCAAACGGTTTGTATTCCAGCACAGCAAGGTAGTACGAATTCACGGCAGTTGGGTTTTGAACCGGATAACCGAAAAGGTCCAACGACAGAGAGCTCTCGACGCCGTCGTGGTGAGACATTTTTCTTTGCGTGTTACTGGGGGAGGAGAGGGGTAATAGAAGAACTGACTATCTTTTCGAATAGAAAGGTACTTACATTGAGATTGGGCCACACACTCTGCTCTGGCATAAAAACATCTTCTCTCACAGAAGCAAGTACTTAAGTGTTAAGGTAACCTCCTTATACTTTCTGAATCACCAGACCCCTACTTGCTCAACCACGATCATAATTTCTGGCACATTGATTCCAGCCGAAAGCGAGAATGCAGATCCTATCCAGGCTGCTGTGAAGAAAGTTTTTCTCGAAAAGAAGCAGATGCAGATCCGGGATGCGATGGTGTCAGCTCACATTAGGATTCCTCAATTCATCTTCACCAGTTCAACAGACTAGCTTACTTTTTGTTTTTCCACCAGTTATACTTACAGAAAACGGTAGAGCAAGAATAACGACCTCGATAGACCGACTTGTGGATGATTTGCAACCTTGCCCCAGTTGTGGATGCTCGTTTCACGAAAGTGACAGAAAAACCCTCTCGAACACGAAGGTGGAAACCACTTTTTTTTCATCATGCGAGCCGCAGTTCCGCACCGTTCTTTCCTTGTGCGGTCATATTACACAACAGCGCCTATCTCTATCTGCGATTGAAGCTATACTAGTGCTGCTGCACGTCGACGTCCTCATGAACGTGAAGTTGAAAAATGCACCACCGGTATAAGGCAGCAGTACATTCATTATCGCACAACCACTTCAACCTTCGCTATTGCAACATCAAATTTCCGGCGGTTTTCTTCGTGTCTGAAAACACAATATTGGATTTGATCTTCTTTCCTCCGCCGATCTTCAACGATGAAGTACTAGTACCACTACCAACTCTACTTCCTGCCGAAGATGAGGATGTTGATGATAACCCAGCTGCACCTCCTCCCAGCAGTTCCCGGTGATGCCGTCCCTCCGACACGTCTTGCACCTCCTCTTCCGTACTGTAGACCACGTCTATGACCTCTTCCTCATTGTTCCCGGCCCCGATTCCGTATCGCTTCTCCTGCTGGTAAAGCTGGTCTGAGGAGTGCTCCGAATCAACCGGGTCGAGCGTGGAATTCGCATTAGTCTTGCTACCGCTTTCGTATCCTGTGGAAAAAGGATTGGATCGCACCACTTGACGTCACTTGAAACATTTTCTGCATGACAGCTTTTCTTCCATTTCTGCTCGTTTTCACACGGAAGAATCGATTCAATTCTTACTCGTACTTCTGGTGCGATGCTTGTTTAATTTACAAGTTCATAATTTTGTTCTGCCCGTAGTTGAAGATGACTTGATGTTCTTCTGTATCCTCTCGATCGACGACGACGCAGGACCTTGCTGGTGTGCTCTCGCACTGCTCTTGTTACCCCCACCACCACCGCTATTGGGATCCGCAATGTGCGTGAAGCTGTCGTCGGAAGACACTTGCTCGAAGGCCTCTACCTGAGTCATGGTCAGCTCCGGGGCGACGTTCTGGCCTTTCGAAGAACCGCAACCCATCGTACAGATCGTTTTCCGCAGGTCGTAACTACGTTGCTGCACAAGTAGTAGCAGGGGCTGGTGAAACTTTTTTCTCTCGAGAACCGTTTTCAAAGACTCGCCGTCACTTGAGCCGAAGCAAAGTAGCCAGAAACCGAGCGGTCGCGACCGTGCTTTCCTGTGCGACCTCTAACTTTGTCGCTGAGGAGAAGCGGTAAGACTTCGAAAAGTGACGATGTCGCGCTGCGCAAGCAGGAGGGAGATTTTCACGCGCGGTGGAGAAGGCGGTAAGTTTCGCCGTCGTTCGTTGCTGTGCCCGCCGGGGGTAGTTGAAAAATGCGGAAAAACGTCCTGCTCAGCGAACGGTGGTCCGGGGAATGCACGGGAAAGCCTTCAAAGCTGCGGAGGTCATCCAGGGCCCAGCGAGCGGCACTGCCCGTAGTCGTGGGGCCTCAACTTCTGTGAACTACACCTCCTACAGAGAAGATCAAACGACCCACTTTACAGTCGTCTCCTTCGAACAGTCACCTCTCACTCTCACCAGCAGTGACCGACACGAACAACACAACACTGTGAAAAGCAGCTACTCTCCAAGCGCAGTACTTGGACCACACCATTCTCGTGTACTTACAACTCATTGGGCGGAGTACCAGTGGAGTAAGTATGTAGCTCCCTCCAGGCAGCAGGAGCAGACGCCCGTACTGATCTCCCTCCCAGATGTTGACACAACGTCGCAGGCTCCTGGAAGATGGTCACGGGCTCGATTCTTGTAGTAGCTGTCTCTCACCTTATTTTCAAAAAATGCGACTGGTTCCCCATACTCTTCGCTCTGCCGGCCCTGAACAGAAACGTCGATCAACCAAGCAGCGACACGCAGAAGCCTCCTGTTCTCACCCGCAGCTCCTCCTGCGCATCAGAGTCTGAACAGTCCTTGTACGTCGATCAGCGCTCGCCTGCTTGAGCTCGCAGAAATATTAAACGAGCTGATATCATTTGGAAAGTAAAAAGTGCACATGGGATGAAAACTACTTTTTTATTGTCGTCACGGGACCAACACAGGAGGCTTTGAATCTCTTCTCCTGCGACCTAGGGTAATTAGCCCTAAGCAGCACGCGACGTTTGTCATGCGCAGCGGCACCAAGACTGCATGACGCAGCTCGTGGCACAGCCGGCCTGGCAAATTTCTATTGCTCGTAACGAGAACTCAGAACCCAGAGAAAAAGGGATGTAATGAGCCCTATAATCGAGCTGTTAAGTGCCGGACACAGAAAGGATTTCAGGAAGCATGATATGCCCTGGCCACGCTGCACGGATGTGCTGCGCATTATTATTTTTCCAATGTACTAGTGATAGTGTCAAAGCCTTTAGTCGAAATAGCAATATCTATCCAAAAGAACATTGTCACCGCGGGTCTAACACAGTAGAAGGGAGAGGCTTCTATTGCGACCAAGGGTAATTAGGCCTCAGTATGGCGCGATGTTTGTCATGCGCGGCGGCATCAACACAGCCGGCCTGACAAATTTCTATTGCTCGTAACGAGAACTCAGAACCCAGAAAAACGGGAAATACTGAGCCCTATAATCGAGCGGATTTCTCCTGCTATTGGATCACTTTAAATGCTCCGTATGAGGGACGGAAAATATGTTCAAAGCTGCAAAGATTTACTGTATCGACCATTTTGCTGAAAATGCCTCCATGTGGCGGAGGCAGGGGGGACAACTCGACACCTACTAGGAATGCCAAGCATTTTCTCCGACCGTCTTTTATTTCAATCTGTATGAAACTTCCATACGAAAATTTTTACGAATAGCTCGCGCACAACAGTAGTTGTAGTTCTAAAAAGCGACTTCTGTTGCGGATCTTTTTCCATGGTCGCAGCCTGGCATGAGACTGCAACACCAGCGCCATCAACATGGCACGCAAAAAGCACAGATGATCGGAAAAAACTGAGCCTTAGATTGTGGACATGATCTTTTCTGGTTGTTTTTGATCCTTCAGAAGGTTGCGTGCAACCGACGAGGACCTCAGACCAAAGGGTGAAGGGACAGGTGAGAGTGAAACCCTCAGAGCAGACCTGCAAGAAAACTCTATTCGTGACGACGTGAAGGCAGTGAGCGTAACCCTTCGCTTGTTTCTTCGTGCGATGACGAGATTGCAACATTTTCGCGGAGACGTTGCTGATGACCCTCGCTTCGAACACTATATTCAACACGGCCACTTCTAATCCGTAATTGATTTACAGCTCCTACGCCGCTCCCCTGACAACAGGAACAGCGCGCCGCTAGAAGTCTCTCGTGATTGCATGCTTCGTTTTACTCACGGCAAATCAAATATAGATTTTTTGATATTTGTTCTCGCATGCTTCCCACCTCCAAAACAGAAAAGGGTTGAGGCCACAAGTGCGTAACAAGGAGAGATAAACTACATCAACTTCGCTTGTGTTTGACAACAAAGCTGCTGCAGTTTATCTGTATGATTGGATAAATTACTTACTAAACGAAACACTGGCATGATTGCGAGTTCCGCAAAAAAAGACATCTATATCTTGGTCATTGTGACACGGTTGAAGCCTTTTTGGACCCCCCTCCTGCACGATGGTGGTGATGATGCGTCCCCGCAGCTGCTGCGCCGTCCTATCATATTGAAAAGCGCCCCCGCCCCCGAGTGAGAAAGCATTTCTCATGTATAAAAATCCGCGACACGAACAACTAAGTTCCAACGCAAAACAAGTCACGAAAACCTTCTGTATTGCAGCTTACTGCACACAGACACCGTACAGAAGCTGTTTGTGCTTCATTGAAGCTGCACAGGAGGTTGCTTGCTGATTCACAGTCATCCAAATTCGGACCGATCGTCGTTTTTCACCCTTTATCTATGGCATGCATCAAGACAAAAACCTTCTTTCCGTGTGCTCCGTGCTGATTTGCAGTGCGCTTCTTCGTCTCAATGCGGGGTAGTTGCACTTTTCAGTTTAATAGACCCTTGTGTTTTCTCTTTCCGTGCTTCCCCGTGCCTTTCCCCTCCGGTGCGCTACCTTCCTTTCCAGTACTAGCTCCGCCCGGCGTAGCCTTCCACGAAAGTGTGGCGAAGGTGTTCGCTGTGTCCTGCCGGGTAGCCCCGGTGGCCCGGGCAGACGTGGACCTGCCGTGGTGTGCCGTGGCCCGCTTGGCGTGCGGGTGGGCGTGGGAAGGACTCAGCTTGTGCGCTGTTTCTGGGTGGCCGGGCGGGTGGTGCCGCTGCGGTCCCCCGTGTGCGGGAGCTGCGTGCCCCCCCATTACTTGATCACTTTGCAACGCGTAGTTGTTCTGAGACCGGTTGTTAAAATTGGTCGCACCGGCGCCAGTCTTGGACCCGTAGGGATTGTAAGAAGCGTTCTTGGAGGACTATCCTGTGTAAAAAGCATGCGCATGCTGTCTAGTCTTCCCACGAGTGGGAGAACGCCGGGAACCAGCGTCATAAAATCACTCTTACGCGCTCTCAACACTACATGCCATGCATCATCAAACTCTATACTTGAAGTAGTCGTACGAATAGAGCAAAAGTGGGAGGACCAGCGTTGTTGACACATAGCTTTCACACAGGATAAAATCGAAGAGCCGTGCCCCTCTGGAGGGAGATGCCACACTTGGTCCACCTCCTCCTCTACTTCGGCAGCGCACACGAAGTTTATGCAAACCGCCACGCCCAGCCCCGCAAGTACCAATACCGCACCCACGCAGATGAGGAGAAAGGGAAACAGTCGCGTCTCGCCGTAGCCGGGAATGGGCAGTGTGCCACACTGGTCCAGAATACCGCCGTCTTCCTGTTCCCCGGGGGTGCTGTTCGTCTTATTATTTTGCCCGTCTCCTCCCTCAAGCGCCGGCGCAGGGTATTCCTCGAGCAAGAGAGCGCTGCTCGTGGTGGTGGTCGTGGTGGTGGTGGTAGTCGTCTTGCTACTATTCGAAGAAGGAAGTGTATACATGGGAAAAATCGATCTGGCTCTGGAAGGTTGCGACGCCATAGCATCTGAACAGGACTGAGCACAGACTGTCTGTCTGTAGAAGTTGTATAAGTGGCAGCAACACAAGAACATGACGACAGAGACAATCGCATACGTACTTAACACGTAAGGCTAGTGCTACAAGACAATGCATATCAAACTTCTACGTGAAAGTTCTCACTTGTGCGACCTGCGCCTGCGCATCCTCCTCGTAGGAATTGTGCTAAAAAAAAATGATTTGCAAAATAAATGCACGAGATGTTAAGGTGGACGACCTTCCAGAAGTTCATCTTGAGCAAGGTCAAGAAACAAAATGCTTTCCGTGGATAAAGCTGGTCGTCCTCCTTAGAAGAAATCGCCTCCGCGGTCCACGTCGAATTTTGCGCGTCGGGTGGAGTTCCACCCGGATTATCCTTGTTCTCCGGTAGTTCTTCCCCTTCTCCCCCGACGCCCTCATCCCCACTCTCCCCGTCGGTAGCTTCCGCTTTATTTTCCCCACCGGCGCCCGGGGGAACGTAGGCCGGGTTTCGAATATACACCCTTTCCAGGTCCGCCCCGTGCTCGCAGTAGGGAAAGCTGAGCCAAATGTCTTTCTCCTCCTGCGACAGACCCTCGTACAACGCGTTGCTGTTGCCGGCGACCGCTGCCCGTTTAATATTCATCTTCTTGCCGGTAGTTCTTTCTAGAAGTGCAGCTGCTTCTCGTACTAGTAGTTCTTCTTTTTCCACCAGCTGCAAGAAACTTCCAGTAAGTGCTTGATGTTCGCCTCTGTTTGTTCCCCTACTTTCGCGGCTGCCCAGCGACTTTGAAGTTATTGGTCCGGAGGTCGCCGTCCTCCCGGAGGAAGCGTGATAGTTGTCTAAGTGACCGCGTACATCTCTTTTCGAATGAGATGTTGATGAGGAAAGAGGAACTGCAGTAGTTCTTTTCATACTCGCTCCTACTTTCGCTGCAGAAGTAGTCCCGTGCTCGTTAAAAATCTCCAGTGCGGGCGGTTTAAGATTCCGCCGTGTCTCGTCGTCGTACACGTAGCCGTCGAGTAGGAAAAACGTGCTGTTGTTCCAAGAACCAGGAGCGTCCTCGAGGTCGTCCTCGGCATCAGGAAGAGGGGTGTCTTCAAGGTTAGGCTCATCTTCTTCTGCTTCTGCCTTTTTTTCTTCTGGTCCGACGAAGAGTGGATATGATCCACCGGTCGTGCTGGTGCCCTTGTTTTCGAGACTACTGCTGCTGCTCGTATATCCTGAGTAAAAACGTACCCACACCAGAGTTGTAATGCAGATTTGCAAAGACAGGAAGACTTGTAATGCGCATCCACATGAGAGCCATTTCCAAACGTGTTTTGGAATTTGTGATGCTGTGAACAGGATGAGCAGATGAATCTGTGACGCGGCTGCACTTGCTAACCTGCACTACACTCCAGAGTGCAACTTGTCATGCGTGACTCACAAAACTCCTAAGTTTGTGTTGCAAAATCCCCATCCTGACTCTGGTGTGGGTACGTTTTTACTCAGGATATCGTAGTTGTTTTTTTTTGTGCCCATTGTTGAAGAACACGACGCATGATATATTACAATGAAAAATGCCCCCACCCCCGAACTTGGGAGCATTTGTATTGCAAACCTTTCCAAATGAAACATTCGCCGTCTTGCATCTATCAGCATCACAGATTTTCACTCGTGAGTAGCAAAGTTTTGTATTGCAAAAGACCCAAGCAAGAGCGGCGCTTGTCATGCAAGTGATGCGATACACGCCTACACTCTGCATCAGAAAGATTCATACTCCTTTCATGCATGACAAAAAGTTTTCATTTGGAAACTTCGCATCACAAATTTTTGCAATTTAGGGGTGGGGGGCACTTTTCACTGTAATATGTTAGTGCCCATCGGATAATTATAGGCGGCTTTACTATTACTATAATTCACCTCCTCGTCCACTTATGCATTGCAAATATGTCTAGGTCTGGAAGTAGGATGCAGATTTTTGTCATGCTGTTTTTCCATGACCCAGCAGGTCTGGCATGCGGGGCATAGCATTACAGATTTTGAGGTGGAGGAGCACCGATGCCTAATTCGCATGACAAATCGCCTATTTTTCGGATGACAAAAATGGGCAGCGGTTGCTGTCTATGCATGAGAGATTTTGGTGTGCTGTGAAATGCACATTACAAGTTCCACCTTTCCACGACCCAGACGTATTTGTATTGCATACCACTTGATAGGCGCTGGCGTCGTTCTCGCCAACCGCTCCCCCGTCGGAGCTCGTCCCTGCTCTGGCGACCTGTTGGGTATGGCGTTCTCAAACGTTACATTCTCAACTGTTACATGAATTTGTCATGCAAAAGTGCCTGCAGCCGGCAGATGATCGAGCTGCTTCGCATGACAAATTTCGGAAGAGCTAAACAGCATCTAAATCTGCGCCAAACTTGTAATGCAAAAGGCGCAATCGTCCTCCTTTGCTTTCACTTTTGCCAGTCTTGCATTACAAATTCATGTAACAGTTGAGAATGTAACGTGTGAGAACTCCATATTGGGAGGTCTGTAGTTGTTGTTGCGACAGCTCCTGCATGGCGTCAAAGTTGCTCTTCGCGTTGGCTTATGCATTGCAAATGTGTCTCGGTCTGGGAGATTGCGAGATGTCGTGTATTGCTGAATCCGCATGCCCCTGAACGTGAACTCTGTAATGCATGTCGTGGAATTATAACGCCAACCCTCTGTCAGGCAAAACGCGAATTCTCATGCGGGTTACGCACTGCATAAGTAACCGCTCAGAATTTTTTTCTCATGCGTGGCTGCGTATTGGAGTCAGTTTGTGATGCATGTATTAGCATCACAAGTTATTTCCAGACCCAGATATATTTGCAATTGATATGGATTCGTTCTCCTCCAACGTGGTCGGAAGTTTTTGGGCGTAAAACTGGCACATCTTGCCGGTGTCGAAGAAGCCGGTGCACTCCTCCCACTTCGTACACATGTTGCCGGCGCCGTACTGCGTGCAAAACTTCTCGGCGCACACGCGCAGACAATCCGCGTATCAACGGCAAATATGTTGTCATCTGGGTGGTCCGAAGTCTGGAAGATGATTGCAAGACTTGTCATGCATGTCTTGCATGTTGACCCATGATGTCTGTGATGACTAGCATCACAGATTTTGTTATCACTTCCTGATCCTGAACCTGATGCCCATACCGCATCAGAAAAAAAAAACTCTTTTTGTAGCAAAAACTGGACTACTACTTCTCTTTGTGCTGACGCAACACAATTTTTCGTAGAAGGATCCAAAGTCAGCATCACAAGTTCCACTCTACAACTTCCAAACCCAAATGACATAATTTATGCAATTGATACCGTGGGCTCCGGATCGAAGCCGGACTGGCGGGGTCGCCACGTCGCCGGCGGCTGCAGCGCCAGGTAGGGGCAGGTACACTTCAAAATCTTGAAGAAGGGCGGCACGTCCGGGCTGTGGGCCTTGGATAGCGGCGTGTGCACGAACTGAATGTCCGCTAGGTTCAGGCACAGCTTCGACTTCAAAATCCCCCACGGATCCGTGGGGGGCGCCTGGGTTGTCGCCTCCTCCGTCTGCTCCGGCGTGGAATTGTCGTTGCCCATTTTCGTCGAGTGCTTTGTTTGTTTTTAAGCGTGTTCCGCTACTTAGGTGGTTTGACTTTTTCAATATCTCTACGGCCCCCGTCTGGGTCTGAATTATTTTTCATCTTCTTACTCATACTAGAAGACAACTACGAAGCACTAGTTGTACCTGAGAAATAACTATCAAGTACTTACTCGAAGAGGCGGTTTTTGTAGTGGTACAAATACAGGGGAGTAATTTAGCCATCAGCTGCGTTTTTCTTTACGTGCAGTTTCCCGTGCAGACGAAGAAGGGGCTCCTAATACAACTACACCTTCCTCGAATTGAATTTTTCACGGGGCAACGACTTCGTCAGATAATCAAAGCCTGTGCCTTTACTGATAGTGTCTGGAATAGAAGTGTCCAAAGTAGGCATGACGATGCACTTAGTGGTTGCTTTTGTTCAGTGAGAACGACACGATAGTTGAAAAATTCACTTTGTTAGCCTGCACAAGGGAGGATTTACACGAAGAAAAGGACGCACGATGAGAGAAACAAGGAGCTCTTTGAACCTTGAACGATCATCAACCGGACGAAAATAAACCAAAGCCACGAGGACAAACGACGCGAAAATAAATCACTTCATTTATCGCCTCAACAGCTGCGCATGACGAAATTTATTGCATTGCAACTGTTACAACTGTGTGTCTTGTGCAAGAAGAAGAACTACGCCGGGCTTAGTGAGAACCACGACACGAAGAAAATGCTTCTTCATCTTTATTCATTCGGTGAAAAATTTTTGGCCGGTGAAACCAAAAGGAGCACGATGAGACCTTTGTGACTGCGTTCCTTCACGGGTGACGAACACGATCACGACGCCCGGGAAGAAGTTGCCCCCCCCGCTTGACAACGCAGAAAGCAAGTTGGATGCGAGAGGCAGGCGGTAATTGATAAAGCAGATACGAATCGAAAGCGTGAAAATCTAAATTGTACAGCAATTGGAATGGAATTCAAATTCAGCAAAAAAAAAGGGGATGTCAAAAATGTTGGGTCCGATTGCGTTTCATGTAGTTCTGGAGAAAAGGAAAAAGACACCACAGCACAGATTTTTAGGATTGCTTACATTAGCATAACACTGTGCGACTCGGTCTGCCTTCCTGTTCCTGCTCGGTTCCTAAAAAAAAATAAAAACACAACTGGGGGTCGGTCCACCTCAGAGTCGGCAGTCTGAAGATGTTGGTCCCACTTTCAAAAAAATCGCACGGGAATCATAAACGACCAGTAGACAGAAACGACCATTATCGTAAAAAACAAAAATCACGAAACAGCCACTGATAGTAAGTACATCAAGTCGAAGATTCTAACGCGAAGACATCAAGCGGGTCCGTTTTCTTCATCACTGCGACACAAAAAAATCCATATGTTCAAAGTGTCACTCATCAGTCTTTAGCAAGTACGTACTTGTGCAAAGAAAGACGCGTGACTTCTCGATGAACCTGGATTTTATCTCGATAGGAAAAATTATAGGGGCTTGCGTTTTAGAACTAATAACTGGGGTCGGATAATGGGTGAAATATTTCTAAAATTATGTGGGTTCTTACTGCTCAGATGAATAATAATACGAACACCTTCGGTTTGCTTCTCAACCGAAGAGGTCGCGTAAGAAGATCGAATAAGCTACAAAATTTTCATATGTAGCGATCCAAAAAAGAAAAACTTCAAAGTATTAGTATTCTTCTGAGGATAAAATTATGTCTAAAAGGTAAAGATGCATGTACTACAAGGAATTGGAATTGGATCCATCACCTCGCATGTGTATAAATCCGAAAAATAATTACCTAGTATCAGATCACGAAGAATTTCTCTACTCCTACCGTCGTCTGAGTAGGAAGGTGTTGTCTTTCGGATCTTCTTCGTCATCCTCTTCGGACTCGGACTCGGAGGTATTTTTACTATTGGCTCGTATTTCATTCTCGCTTGAAGTAGATGTAGAACTTTCTACATCGGAACTACTACCCGAAGAAGCAGGCTCCTCTTGTGGTCTTTCATCTGAACGCGCTGGTTCTGTTGTAGCATGAACATGCTCCTGCTCCGGACGAGAAGATGAAGAAATACGACTACTATGTATTCTGTTATTGCTGCTCCTTCTTCTACTAATATCTCCATGCGCGGTCTCGTCCGGGCGGGAGGACTTTTCCTGTTTTTGGGCCACCACGTCGTGATTGCCAACATCGCTATCTTCTCCAGGAGGTGCTCGTGCAGATTCAATATGATTAGAGGAGTTATTCTCCCTGCTCCTGCGATTCTTGGTATGATTCTCGCCTGGTAGTAGTTCATCTGCCG
Source organism: Amoebophrya sp. A120 (assembly GCA_905178155.1). NCBI lineage: Eukaryota > Dinophyceae > Syndiniales > Amoebophryaceae > Amoebophrya > Amoebophrya sp. A120. The sequence continues at coordinate 2,657,521 of CAJINV010000010.1, read as the reverse complement.
GGGCAGAGATAAAACCACCGGACGATTTCCTGCGAGGAAAACTATTCTCGCCTGGTGGTAGTTCATCTGCCGGGGCAGAGGCTATCAAACTAGAAAAGTCCTCAGCCGTATTTTTCCTCATAGCGCCAAAAAAATTGCGCAGGTTTTTATGTATCAGAACCGGGCCCACCCTTCTTTCAGCAGGTTCTCCGGGATAGGGTACAGCCTCCATCTATCAGGCTGCATTGCGATGGTGTTTGGGATACGAAAAGCAGACCAATTGAAGCCAATCACGGCGGCAGTGCAAAAAGAAAAACAGCACGCCGTCGCGTTTGAGCAAAAAAGTGACCCTGTGGGGCCACCATAGCATCGGGAATTGAATGCAAAAAAAGCCTCTCCCACTGCTACCGTATTTGTACTCACTCTCCTTCCTGACCCTAGGAAAAGCTATGACCTATAGCATCAAAATGAGCTGCTTTGTGAGAGAGTTCTGATCCAGAACTCCGTCGGGGAAGTTATTTGTACTCATAGCAAAAAAAAATGAGTACTCATAGCAAGGTTTCGGACGTCAAAATCCCAAGGATTTTGATCAAAAAAACAGCTTTTTTTTGCAAAAAAAGCATCTTTTTTGCCTTCTCCGCATTACAGCCTCGACGGTCCCAGTCACAATTTTGGCCAACTGAGGCACTTCTTGGCCATGCTTTTCAGCGCCATACCGTCGCGATGAGTCCTCTTTTTCAAAGCAATCCCATCACTCACAAATAAACAGCAGGTGCATAATTTCCGAACTTGCCGTGAATTGCTTTCCGCTTGGGCGATGCTGCACGCCTTGAGTTCTGACCTACAAATATGCGTGAATTTATTTTTTTTGCCCTATGAGGAAAAATGCAGCTGAGGATGTTTCTCATGTGATAAAACCACCGGACGATTTCCTGCGAGGAAAGGACGAAAAACTATTCTCCGACTCGGATATAGAAGATGAAAACGACGCCGAAGATGAATCTCCCTCCAGTATTATCCTGAGTAAAAACGTACCCACCCCAGAGTTGTAATGCAGATTTGCAATGACAAAGACATTTGTAATGCGCATCCCGATGAGACCCATTTCCAATCGTGTTTTGGAATTTGTGATGCTGTGAACAGGATCAGCAGGTCGATTTGTGATGCGGCTTCCCTTACTAACTTGCACTACCTTACAAACAGAAACTTGTCATGCGTGAGTCCCAAAACTCCTAGGTTTGTGTTGCAAAATCCCCATCTTGACTCTGGTGTGGGTACGTTTTTACTCAGGATAAGTATCGTCGGACCCGCTGGGGGGCTCGCCTGGCCCTCGGGACCCAGCAAAAACTGGTCCTCAGATTGTATTTGATCTGCCGGGGCAGGAGAGGAACCTATGAGGTCCTCAGATTGTAAATTTGAAAAAAATCCAAAAAAAAAACTAGCTAATTTTGATGCGTAAGCTATCCTTTGGGGCAGTAGCTAGATCGGTTGTTCCTCGTCTTCGGTATCGTCGCGCACCGGCTCAGCGCTGCATTTCTACAGGTCTTCCTTTCGCTCTTCATCGTTTTTTTTTTCCTTGTTCTGGTCGCCGCCGGGGTTATTTTATCTGCCAACGCCTTGAGGACATACGTCTGTTTCCCTAAGGTCTGCAGTGTGTCCACTGCATACAGGTGCCCCTTTTGCCGCCACGGATTTCTGGAGAGCCAGGACAGACGGGGGTCGCCCGGCACGCCAAAAGGGGTCGTCTTGGGGGGGGCCCTCGGGGGGCGTGTACATTCTGAGGACGAAATCTTTCCGTGCGTGCTCACCTCCCTCGCCGTAGGTCGTGCAAGAGCCGATGTGGAGGACAAGGACGGGCGCGGTAGCTTGGCGTCGAGACCGTTCCGAGACGCAGCTGGAGACCACGAGCCCACTCCTCCTAAGCTAGCTAGTTTTGATAGATAAAATCTCACCTAGCTAAGTAGCTAGTTTTTTTTTTGGAAAAATTTCAGATTTACAACCTGAGGACGTCATAGAACCACCGGACGATTTACTGCGAGGAGGGGACGACGAACTATTCTCCGACTCGGATATAGACGATGAAAACGACGCTATCCTGTGTAAAAACGTACCCATACCAGAGTCAAGATGGAAAATCTGCTAGACAAATCGGCCAACTTTGCTTGTTTCGCATGACAAATTTGGACGCGTAGTGTAATGCTGTTTGAGCAAGTTCAGCAGCATTACAGATCTAGTCTCTCATGCTGATTGAAGCATGACAAATTTCAAAACACCATTAGAAAATGCTTCTCATGGGGCTCCGCATGACAAACATTTTAAGCATGCAGATTTGCATGACAACTCTGGTGTGGGTACGTTTTTACACAGGATAGACGCCGAAGATGAATATCCCTCCAGTACCGTCGGACCCGCTGGGGGGCTCGCCTGGCCCTCGGGACCCAGCAAAAACTGGTCCGAAGATCGGATGAGCTACAAAATTTTCATTGATTTGTAGCGGTCCAAAAAACTTCAAATTATTAGTATTCTTCTGAGGATAAAACTATGTCTAAAAGGTAATAAAGATGGATGTACTACATGGAATTGGAATTGGATCACCTCGCAAGAAGTGTATCCGAAAGTACCTAGTATCAGACCACGAAGAACTTGTGCACTCCTAGCGTCGTCTGAGAAGGAAGGTGTTGTCTTTCGGATCTTCTTCATCTTCCTCTTCGGACTCAGAGGTATTTTTACTATTGGCTCGTATTTCATCCTCGCTGGAAGATGAACTTTCTACATCGGAACTACTACCCGAAGAAGCAGGTGGCTCCTCTTGTGGTCCTTCATCTGAACGCGCTGCTTCTATAGCAGCATGACCATTCTCCTGCTCCGGTTCCGCACGAGAAGAAATACGACTACTATGTGTTCTGTTCTTGCTGCTCCTTCTTCTACTAATATCTCCGTTTTGCGCGGTCATCTCCGGGCGGGAGGAGGACTTCCCCTGTTCTAGTTGAGCCGCGACCACGTCGTGATCGCCAACATCGCTATCTTCACCAGGAGGTCCTCGTGGTGCAGATTCAATATGATTAGAGGAGCGACTGTCCCTCCTGCGGTTCTTGGTGTAATTCTCGCCTGGTAGTAGTTCATCTGCCGGGGCAGAGAAACCACCGGACGATTTACTGCGAGGAGAGGACGAAAAACTATTCTCCGACTCGGATATAGAAGATGAAAACGACGCCGAAGATGAATCTCCCTCCAGTATTATCCTGAGTAAAAACGTACCCACCCCAGAGTTGTAATGCAGATTTGCAATGACAAAGACATTTGTAATGCGCATCCCGATGAGACCCATTTCCAATCGTGTTTTGGAATTTGTGATGCTGTGAACAGGATCAGCAGGTCGATTTGTGATGCGGCTTCCCTTACTAACTTGCACTACCTTACAAACAGAAACTTGTCATGCGTGAGTCCCAAAACTCCTAGGTTTGTGTTGCAAAATCCCCATCTTGACTCTGGTGTGGGTACGTTTTTACTCAGGATAAGTATCGTCGGACCCGCTGGGGGGCTCGCCTGGCCCTCGGGACCCAGCAAAAACTGGTCCGAGAAGCGGTCCATGGACTCGGGACTTTGCGGGGTGTAAGTCTGCGCCTGCTTATAGGCCGCCGTCTCGCGGAGAAAATCCGCCTTGTTTAGCGTGCTGTTTCCCGCTATTTTCGACTTTTTGCGTTGTTCACGTTGCCGCCCGCTCCGCCCCATGCTTACATTGGAGGACTATGCATCGCAAATATTTTTACTCATTCTCTGTGGACGCCTGGACATTTGTGTTGCGGAGGCTCGCACCATCAAAGGGTATTCTTCAAGCCGCTAGTCATTGTGCAGAATTTGATCTTTACATTACAGCATCGGAAGTTATTTTTCATGTGCGCGGCTTCTTGTGGATCATTCATCCGCGAAATCATCAAAACGAATGAGACTTCACTGCGTGTGAGTGTATTGTTATTCACAGCCGGAGGACAAAATAAAAGCTGGCGACTTGTATGTATTCAAGCGGCGCAGATCTTGCTGCACTTGCTGTCCTTGAAAACTTCTTGCATGACAAGAATGCCAGTTCCAGACCCACACAAAGATCTTCGATATTTGCAATGCATAAGGCCTGTTTCTTCAGTAAACTGCGTTTCAGACTTTTGTTCCCCGTCATCGAACCACCGGTAGCTTGTTCGGTGGAAGCCGCCGACCGATTCCCCTTGTTCCTCGAGATTATCCAACAGAAAATTAAAGGCACACCTCCTCCCCTACCAAGCTTGTGTTGCTGCTCAGCATGACAAACCGTGTATTTGGTGCCGCTCTAATATCAGTCGCTGGCTAAACCATACTATACAACACGCATCCTGCACGTCTCAGAAAATCGAAACCAAAACTGCCTCTCTGTCGTGGTCAACAACATTTCTGCCACTTTACAGAGTTTTTCGTGACAGGCACGCAGCAAAATAAATTTGTTTTCCATTTCCACCTTTATTCCTGGTTAGCAAGTACTTCATCAATTTATGGGTGTACTACAATTACTTTTCTGTTGCATATCCGCTCTCCTGCCCTGGCCGGCAGAGCTTGTCTTCTCGTCCGGCGCCTCCAGAGTGACTACAGGCGCGCCCGTCGCAGGGACGGTTGCGTAGTTATTTCCGTCTGTTGGTGTTATGGTCCCCTTTGCTGATGCGGACGCGTTGATCTGGGCGCTCTTCCTTTGCTGAATGTATCAAATGTAAAAGTGTCTGGGTCTGGAAGAGAAGTCATGCTGTTTCTGCATGACACAGAAGGTCTGGCATGGAAGCCCTAGCATCACAGGTTTCGAGAAGCTTCCGCAATTATGCCGAATCCGCATGACAAATCCCCCACTTTGGTGACAGAAAGTGAGCAGCTCTAGCTCTTGCTGCCTATGCATCAGAGATTTTTGTGTGTTCTGAAATGCGCATCACAAGTTACATCCTTCCAGACCCAGACATTTTTGCATTTGATAGAATGATGACGTTCGCGATGTTGCCCTTGCTGCCCTTGCCCTTTCCCTTCGGGCCGCCGCCGAGGAGGGCGGTCCCCTGCGACTCGTTGGCGCTGGTCGCCGTGGGGTCTCTATCAAAAGGAAAAATCCCCCCTCGCTCCCCACATTGACAAGGCACGTTTTCGAAAATTTGTGTTGCTGATTTATGGCCACAAATCGTCTCTGTGTTGCATGAAGGCAACCCCACAGGCTCCGCCGCATTCTACAGGCGGTTTGTCATGCTGTTGCACCGACAGCGCAGACGTCTGTCATGCTAAGCGCCTAGGCCAAAACGCGTCTACTCAGGCTTAGTATGGGCCTGCAGTCCTCGCCAGCAAGACAAATAGGATTTGTGTACGCAAATCCAGCATCAGAAACTTCATTTTGATATGGGGAGGGGAGATTTTTCATTCTGATAGTCTCCCGAGCAGAGGCAGAAAAACGCGAGGCCGCCCAGGAGAAGCAGGTATGCACTGCAAATATGTTGCTCTGGGTCTTTTCATGCACATTTTGCATCACCCGTAAGGTCTGTGATCGTGCTGCTGGTGCTAGCATGACAGATTTTTTGAGAGCTTCTTGATGCTAGTTACGCATGAGAAGTGCCCTCTCCGCGTGCCAAGAACTAACTCCTCTATTGCTGCTCATGCAACACAGATCTTTTTAGAATCCAAAAACAGCATCACATGTTCGCATCTTTCCAGACCCAGACATATTCATTTGCATTTGATAGGAGGAGCGCGCCGGCAATGACGGCGATGATGAGAACCAGGATTCTATCCTGAGTAAAAACGTACCCACACCAGAGTTGTAATGCAAATCTGCATGCTGAAAATGTTTCTCATGCGGAGCCCCATGAGAAGTATTCTCCAATCGTGTTTTGCAATTTGTCATGCTCCAATCACGATGGTATGCTAGATCTGTGATGCTGCTGAGCTAGCTCAAACAGCACTACACTACGAATCCAAATTTGTCATGCAAAACAGCCAAAACTTGTGGATTTGTCTAGCCGATTCCCCAACTTGACTATGGTGTGGGTACGTTTTTACTCAGGATAGATTCCCCCCGTATCCAGGTCGGCATCCAGGTCGGTGGGCAGCGGGAGCAGCGGGCCCGTGGTCGCGTTGACCGGCGGACCAGTGGTGTTCGTTTCTATCTGCGTTAGCGTTATGCATTGCAAATATGTCTAGGTCTGGAAACTTGTAATGCTAAAACTGATTGGTAGACGCACTGCTACTGCAATACGCAGCTATGCATGATAATTTTTTTGGCTCCCATGTCTTATGTATTCCGAATGGCAAACTGCGTTTTCGCATGACAGGTAAGAGGGCCTTTTCGTGCCCATGCAACACAGATTTTCGAGTCATGCCAGACAAGCATTACAAACTTGCATTCTTCCAGACCCAAACGTTTTTGCATTTGATAAGCGTGGTCGTCGTGCTGGTCACCGTGGTTGTCGTCGTGGTGGAACTACTACTAGAAGAAGGCTCCGGCGTGGTCTCCTCCTTCTCCGGTGCAGTGCAAAGGCTGCTGCGCGGCTCCCACACGCACTTGTCGCTGGAGAAAGAATGGCACTCTTCTGCCGTCTTGCCATCCATTTCACTGCAGTCTACACAGCTGAGTTCGGCCGCGCCGCCCCCTACGTCCTCCCAGGACGAGCCGTCGCTTCCAAGTTGCTTCTTCTGCGTCCACACACAGTGGTCCTCTTCAGACGTCGCGGCGTTGCAGTCCTCTTTGTTGTTCTTTTCGGTACAGACTGACATCGGAGGGGTCGGAGTTGTGGGCGGTTCCGTGCTGCTTGATTCCGTCGGACAGCCCACGCAACAGTGTTCGAGTTTGCTCTGGTCCGAGCTGGGGTCGGGGAGTATTGCAGTCCGGTTGACATTGTTTACTACCCCATTCCCGTCAGGACCGTCACATTGGTTTGACGAGCACAGCTCTGAAATCTTGTCAGCGCTGTTGCTTATCCCGTCTTCAACTTCCCCGCACGTCATTGATCCTTCTTCGGCACACTGCGTGCAGCAATGCTCCAGTATACTCTCCTCCGAGCGATCGGGGAGGATGACGCCCCACTGGATTGCGTCCACGTTGCAGCCGTGTGTCTCGCACGCGTGTTGAACCATGTGCTGTCCCCCAATCACAGCATTAGCAGTCCCACAATTTTCATCGACATCGTCTTGAGCACAGTCCGAACAACAACTAGCGATTTTTGCTTGCTCGTCCAAGTGATCTTGTCCTCCGGCGGAGAGTGGTGCATGTGGGTTGAAGGTACTACACCTGTGGTTCCAGCACAACTTCTCGATTTTCGCATCTTCGGCAGCTCCACTGTCAAATTCGCTGCTGGTATCGAACAAAAAAAGTTCGCCACGAAGATCACTCATCGATCGGTGATCTTGCAATAGAAAAATCATGCATCGTCATGCATCTTCACTTACGTGATTTTCTTCCTATTCGTGTTTCTGCAATATAAGACAAAGGTGCGGCGCTAGAAAGTTTTCTGAATGCATCAAAACCTGCAAAATAGTAAGTAACTGTGCCAAACTTTTTTCTGTCCATAGCAGGTCTGGACGGGGGCGGGCGTGGTAGTGGTGGTGGGGCAAGTATCATGCGAAGTCGGTTCGCAACACGTGGAGACGCGGTCTTTTTCCGTCGATTTCTTGTCCTCCGACAAAAATAACTTGCTGGGGTTGACCCTTTTGTCTGGGTTTTGAAAGAGTACCCCACAGAGGTTCACTTCGCACTCCTGCTCGAGATTGATGCCATCTGCACCTTGTTGCTCCACAAAAGCCCCGCACGAGTTCGCATCGGTGGTGGAGCTGGTTTTTTATCAACAAGAAACTCTTATTGCTGGCAGCTGCAATGATCGTCCAAAGCTATCTTGTTCACTTTGTTCTATCATCTTCTTTTTCGCTGCTGTGTTGACACAGTCGCTGTTTGAATAATCTAATACTGTTGTACAACTTGTTCTAGCAGCACATTGCAACATGCTTATGTTTTTAATCGGAAGGTAAGATGGTCCAAAACCTCCTGCGTGCATGCCTTGTCTTGATCCGCATGCGCGTGCGGCCAATAGAAGAAGGCGGATTCCATCAAGAATGAAACTCCGCCTCTTGGCCTCATACATAATGTTCACATGCATGAACATGGAAAACTCTCCAGTAGCAGTACAAGCGGAAAACTACAAGTTTTTGAATCTTCCTGCATCAGCAGGAGCGTCCGCTCCGATTTTCTTCTATGCATGGAAAAATGGAATGGTTTTATTACGATCCTGTACACCTGTCAGCTCTAATATTTTTCTGTGTCATAGACTGGTCGTGGGCCACGTCGCCGTGACGGGGTTTTCGCTCACGTCATTAGGCTCCAGAAAGTACGCCGCGTTTCCTCCAAGGGTCAACGTTCTTAGCTGCGACCGCTATACAGTGCAACCATGTCTGGGTCTGCAATAGTATTATTCTGACGACGCTGATACTCATACTTGTTTATTGTCATGCATCTTTTGGATGGTGGACCAAGTAAAGGTAAATGGTAACAGTTTGGACTGCACGCGAAAGCTGCACTACAGGTTTATCATTTTGAGCGCCCTTCAAGAATGCTTGTCAGCGACATAAGATAGTATTCGCTCCTCGCGCACCTGGCAATGATGTAGTCTCAGACCCAGACAACCTAGTTGCACTGCATAGCCCAGGTTCCCGCAAAAAGATGGTTAGTGTGTAGACCCCCGGGTTTGGTAGAACGAAAAAGAGGCCGGGCTCGGCCGACGCCCAAGATGTACTCGCGGGAATCCACGAATACTCCTTCGCAGTCCCTCCTACTAGTAAGCCATCTGCTGGGTTTGTCATACGGACGCAGAAAGAATTTTGCTGCGAAAGTGGCACCTCATTTGAGGCGCCTTCCGAGCGCACTTCACCCCAGAGCTGCACTCCTACGCCTCCAACGTTCTGCGCCGCGTCTGTCATCGTCACGAAAATCTTAAACGTGGCCTGGGGCGTAGTGTCATCATCGTGTGCTAGGAAACAAGAATCATAGTTGGCTGGGTAAGTGCCGGCGAGAGCGAGCGGCACGGAGATGTAATAGTGGAGGCCACCACCAGCGCCTTCGTCCTCGTCCAGGGCTATTTCCATGCCCGGGGTCAGCGCTCCGCGGGCGGCGCTGATGGTTCGGACCTGGACGAAGTAGTCTTTGCAACAAGGAATACCGACGAAAAAAGCAAACATACCACGGGTGTAACTGTAAGTAACTTTTTTATCAATAAATTTGCTAATAAAAAAGTTCTTCGCAAAGAACTATGAAATCAAACGTCGTTCTGTCGTGTAGGTCAACTACAAACAGCGTTGCCGCAAGAACATGGGCCTTTTTTCCATACCGCCCGGCTTTGTTTTGTTGTCCTTTCTTGTACGGTATACAACAATCATCTAGACATCACTCGATATGCTAGCTTCTTTCTGGATGATACAAGAAACATTGTGGTCCCAAGTCTGGCCAGTACCGCAGAAGTTGCTGTCGTTGATGGAGTTACTTCGGCTTCCTTCTTTACACTGTTCCACATACTTTTCGTCTGCTGCGCACGAAGTTTCTGCATTCGCGTCCCCACACGGCACGTAGATTTCCGAGTTTGCTACGGCCTTGCAGTGCTCTGCGTTGGCGCTGTCACAGGTGGACAGAGGATCAAAGTGACTGGTGCCGGTACCCCAGCACTCAGGTGGCGCACTCCCCGGGCTCATCTGGTCGAGCGCCAGCTGGTTGCCCATGATGGTCGGGCCGCCGCAGTTCCAGTGGCCGTCCGCGGTCTTGTCCAGTGAGAGTTCTCTCTTCCGCTGCAAATACAAGCTCTTCGAGTCGTCTGCAAACCGCACAAATGCGTACAGCACCGGGCTGGATTATGACTTTGAAAAGACTAGTACAACTTCCCACCTCCCCAGACACTGATCTCCTCGCGAGCAAGAACAACAGCTGCCATGTCCAAAAACTATTTTTATGGGTTTTTCTCGCTGCGCAGAGTTATTTCCTCGTCAAGCCACGACGCCTGTTGCTTCATCTCAGACGCGAGAACAATTAGAGTACGAGCGAGAAATCATTGTAGCGGGGCGCAGTGAAAAGTCGTTTGAATGTAGCAGTAAGAAATTGCTGCATTCTGTGTTCACCCAAACTAGCATCTGAAAAAAAATCAGGCCCGCCGCGCGCAAGATACAATTTAGTGTATCGATTTTTCTCGTATTAAAAATTCAGTGCTGTTCTATCTATCATCTTCTTGCGCAGCTGCAGCAATATTTTTGCACGCAGGATCGTATTCATTCTCGGGAGGTGTAAGTGCTGTCTCTGTCATTTTCACCTGCATAATTGCGGCCCGGTGTTCACGAACGGAACCGTAGCAGATGGGTTGGACGAGAGGTGTGCAACGTCTTGGTATACATTGATGCTGTCGGTAAAATAGTCATTGGTCGTCACGCTGTACTTCCCATTTGCGATAGATTGCCACGAAGAGAGAATCTCCGAATCGCTCGGTGGCAGTTCTCCCCCGAAAAAGACACACTCTGTATTGTCGAAAGTTGGATTATGTCCCGGGAGCTTCAGCTGAAAGCCGGCGCATCTATTCTGAGATGCGGAGCCAGTAGCTTCATCATACTTTGCGTCGCACTCTATCTGGCAGTACCGCAGTGCCTGAGCAAAAGTTATCTCATTTCCGCCGTTCACCGGATTCGTGTCAGATTCGTGGAAGGACATCCGCGAGGCCGTGCTGCGAAGCTGTTTTGCCTGTGCCGCGTTAGAGATCTCCTGCGTCGACTTGTCCAGAAACGACGACGACGACGATGATGATGATGATGATGATGCCGCGGCCGCACTGGCGCTGGTACCGCTGACTGTAAACTCGGGGTCATTATACCAATCTTTCCACTTGTTCACGAGGTCCGTAAGTTTATGCTCTGTTGTTTCTGTACCCTCCAGAAACACTCTGGACAGAATTTCGCATTCATTCCAGCGGTAGTAATTGTTGTCTTCATGACGGTGTGTACAGGGAAATTTCTCGTCTCCTGGAGAGTCGACGCGCGCCGCGTCGAAGCACTCATACCAAGTGCAGGACCGTCCAAATCCGCTGCCACAAAAGAGGCCATCCGATCTGCACTCGTCGACCTGCGACGCGTAGTTACCCATTGTGATGTACTTACTATCCTGAGTAAAAGCGCACCTCAACCTAGAATTTTTCCACCGCAGTTTTTACTGAGGACTCCCTCCGCTGTGGAAGTTCCGGCGAAGATTCTTCGGTCTGGCTGACCACGGGTCACGCTAGAGAAAGAGTGGTCGTCCTTTTTTTATTCATCTGCTCGTCCTGCTTCATCCTGTAGTTGCCGACGATGGCCGAGAACAAGAAAATCACGCAAGGCTTCCCCATGCTTCTCCGAGTCTCGGTTGTCCTGCTGACGAGAATGAACAATAAATTCTCATGTTCATCGTCAGGTGGTGGTCTTAACAATGTGCGGACGTCTGCTCGTGAGAACGGTTCTTCAGTAGCGCTAGCCCGAGTCAGAATCTGTCTTGGTCATGACGCTGCTTTCTTTCGTCAAACATTATTTCGGAAAAGCTGCGACAGAGGTGGGGTTAGGTGCTGCCTAGAGGAACCCAGTACATGGCGTTCGAAACCCCGAATGAAGGAGCGTCAAAGTCAATTAAGCTTACATATTAGGGGCAAGCGCAAAATTGTCGACGTTGTTCCGCATAAGAAATAAAATAAGTAGCTTACTGCGTCCTCTCTCTTACTTGTTTCATGAAGGGGCAAAAGGGGGAAGCACAAAGCGAAAATGATACATCTGTTTAGTATGGGACGGGTTTTTTCTACTCAGCATGTACATGTCTCTGTTAGAATTGTCAACATAGTTGCATGGGTATATTATAGTCATTCTATATAGAGGAATTTCCGGTGAACGTTTGCGCACGCAAGACAGATGTGCCTCACGGCACTGCACGACGACCTCACGGCTTTAGCAGGCTGCGGCCGCAGCCTGCTAAAATCATCCTGTACGAAGAAGAGTACGCACGATAACGAATACGCAACGATCCGCTTTCATCACACGAAGACCAGTCCTCACCACCGAAAGAGTTGACAGCACGGGCCCGCTCCTTGTTGCTCCGTCGAGATGATAAAAGGGTTACTTTTACCTGGGTACAACACCGAGAAGTGCTTGAGGTGGACGAAACGGAAAACGAATAAAAGCAGGCGAAATAAAAATTAGGTCTGTCGAAAGAAACCAGTACGAAGACCGAGGGCGGTCAAGCAGTACAACAGACAGCGACGACGATGTATCGTAGGTAAGTACAACAGCTTGGTTCACTATTTTGTTGTACGTTTTCTTTTTTTCAACGAGGACGCAACGAAAACAGCAACCGAGAAAGCGCAGTAGTAGCTCTCACGTATCATTATTCGATAATCATAATCGGCACATCACGTATGGTATATGGTTGTTAGACGAGGAGGAAAAAAACTCAGTCGTAGGTTCACGTACTTACAAGCAGGCTGGAAGGAAAAATCGAGAAACATCTTCACGCCCCGACCTTTATTGGTGTCAAAGAGAACAGCAAGGACGGGGTGTTTCAACATGCAGGCCCTCGTCCCCAATTTTTGTTCGGCCCCCTTAGCCCCGGTAGTTGTACTTCTCACACAGCGGAGCAGCAGGTCGGTGCAGGGCGTAGCGTACCTACTGTTGTGAAAGTACGAGCGCACAATTACGGTCAACTACAAATGAAGAGGGATTTACAAAGGGGAATGGTTGGGGGGAATTCACTCAAAAAACGAGAGTTAATAGCAGACGAGAACATACTTAATTTAGTTCTGGCTATAGCTTGGTAGGGGGTTATTTTCAAACGATATAATTGCAACGCAAAATCGCAAAATTAGAATTGAGGGTAGAGCACTGCAGCCGGAGCACCAGTACTAAACTGCAATTCTGAATCTGTCTACTGCGGCTACAACTTTTCACAACTTCTCAGCGCGGGCAGCCAGAGCAGAGAGCCCCGGTTTCTTCGGCTATCAAAACGATAAAACCCCCCTCCCTATATCAAAACGAAGTTTCTCATGCTGATTTTCCGCACACAAATCAGATCTGTCTTGCAGTAGAGGACTGCAGGCATATGCCGGGCCTGATTCGCGAGGTTTTTGGCGTAGGCGCCTAGCATCAAAAATGTCTGGGCTGTAAAGCCCAACAGCATCACAAACCCGCCTGCATAATGCGGCGGACTCTCTGAGTTCGCTTTCTTGCAACACAGATAGGATTTGTGGCCACAAATCTGCATCACAAATTTTCAGACGAATGCGCTTTCAATATGGGGAGGAGGGATTTTTCCTCACAATATCGGTAGCCGCTTGCTTTGACTCGGGCGGCCAGGATCGGGATCTGTTGCGTGGTATATGTCGCTATCAAATGCAAAAATGTCTGGGTCTGGAAGAATCTAACTTGTCATGCTAAATCTGAATCATTCAAAAATCTGTGTTGCATGATTACCAAAAGCTCGCCACTTTTGACCTCATCGAGAGGCAGTTTCTCATGCAGGATACCCATGATAGAACTCTCACAGAATCTGTCATGCTATGTCCTACATACCAGACCTCATGGGTCATGGAAAACCTGCATGACAAGTCTGCATTCTTCCAGACCCAGACACTTTTACATTTGATAGTCGCCTTGTAGATTGACCTGGCTGCCCCGCGAGCTGGCCCGCACGCTCGCGCGCTGTTGACTGATTGTGATTCTCTCCGCAAACGTATGCATTGTAACAAACGTGTCTGGGTCAGGAACAGTCTCTTCAACTTGTGATGGTAAATGTTGATCTGGAGCAGAAAATAAGAGAACCTGTGATGCTTTGCGTGCACGACAGTCCGTCTCCATCTATCTGTTTCTGCATCTGCTCCAGAAGTGCATGACAAACAAGGTCACTCTTCCACCAGACCCGGACGGGGGCAAATTTGCATTTGATAAAACGTCGAGGTGGCCGCCCCTTCTATCCTGTGCACAAACGTCCCCACCACAGATTTGTCACGCAAGCCTACGACCATTCTCATGCGCAGCCCGCCCATGAGGAGCATTTTCTAAATGCAGTCGTGTGGTAGTTTGTCATGCAACAGTCGTGATGCGGCTTTACTAGATAAATTACGCCCAAATTTGTCATGCGCAACACCGACAGCTTGTTGATTTGTGTACTACTGCAAAGCTTCCGATCTTGACTTCGGGGTCGCGGGGACGCTTTTCTCGCACATACCTTCGTCGTCTTTTCTCGGGGTGCTGAAGCTCGCGGTGGCGCTTTTCACGAGGGGGCCTATGTCGGCTTTGGCGGAGGCTCGGCTGCCGGTTGTACTGGCGCGATCTCCACTGCTGGTGGTGCTCACTCGGGCACCTCTTGGGCCAGCTTTCTTGCTGCTTCTTGTTCCATCGACGATGCCCAAGTGCCCGGGTAAGTTCGTCGACGCGCGCACAGACGCCCGCTTGCCGGGTTGCGGGGGCGGAATTTGGTCCTGTGGCCTGCTGGTGCTTTGGCCTTCCTCGTCGCTTTTTATCCACTGCAAATATAATGCCTGGGACTGGATCTGAATGAGAAGTGCGCATTTTATATGATCATGTGCATCTTTTTCTTTGGGTGAACCGCACGGAAAATAAATGCAGACAAAGCAATTATTTGACTCGCCATGCCTGTACCACATGACAAAATTATCGCTATGAGAGGTGAAGGTGTGCAGGAAAGAGTCGACAGCTTTGAAGATTGGCGCTCAAGCGATACAGATTTTTGAAGATGCGTGGTCTTTTACAACGATGAAATAGCATGTCATAGTAGATTTGCATCCTTCCAGCAGAGGAACCAGCAGACATTATATTTCCATTGCATACTGTTATTCGTCACGCAAAAAATGATGGCGAAGGCGATCGCCAAGGGATATTGTGGGGAAAAATCCCCCCTCCCCATATAGAGCCGAAGTTTCTGATGCTGGACTTCCGTACACAAATGCGCGCTGTCTTGCAGTAAGACATCGCTGCCAGATCCGCAGCCTAGGTAGGGGCGTTTGGGTCTAGTAATGTTACAAATGTCTGCTCCCTAGGCCCAACAGCATGCCAAATCGCTTCCATAATGGCGCGGCCGCCTTTGCACTTGTCTTCGTGCGAGACAGACGTGATTTGTGGTCTCAAATCAGCAACACAAATTTTCGGAAACATACCTTTTCGATATGGGGAGGGGGGTGGATTTTTCCTTTTGATAAGGCAATCACGCAGAACACGGATAGCACCACCAACACCGCCCACAAGGTGGCTATCCTGCGGAAAAACGTCGCCCTTAAAAATATTTACCCCGGAGCTACTTATCATGCCAATCTGCATCATGCCCAGAACATCTATCTCTATCAGGCAGCTCCGCATAAGAGACAACTTTATTTGCTAGTCGTGTTAATAGGAGACCTGTCATGCGTCAGTCAGGACATGAGAGTGGATTTCCGACGCATCGATCGGAGACTAGCAGTACGCACAACCGCACTGCATAGCCAAACTTGTCATGTATAAGTCCCAGCAGAAGTTCTGGATTTGCCGTAATATGCAGAGTTGCGCCAGAGTTCCCATCTTGACTATGGGCTCCTTCTGGGTACTTACCACGACGTTTTTGCACGCGGGATAGTGTTGACGTCGTCTTCTCCCTCTGTGCCCTTCCCGTCTCCGCCAGCCGGCGCGGACGTGGTCGTGTTTCCTTGCTGCCCTGCTTGGTCTCCGTCTTCGCCGTCAATAGGGTGCCCAGACTCGCCTCCACCGTCTGCATCTCCCGGTGTAGTTTGGTCCTCTCCCTCGCCCTGCGCGCCGGAACCGCTTGCACCACTTGAAGAAGTGCCTTCTTTGCTAGTCGTAGTAGTGGTTGTCGTGGTCGGGCTGCTTGTCGTGGGAGTCAACAGGGCCTGGCACTGCGTATTGCTCTCTGGCTCTCGGATCTTCACGTAGGTGATGAACGGCTATGAGAGTGCACAACTAGTACTTCGATCCCCCTCGAAGATGTTCTCATTTCATCTCATGCGTCTCATCATGCAACTGCACGCCGAATGCCACCTTTTGGCTTTGCGTCATAATTTTCAGCCAGTACTACGTATGTCGATGGCACGACGTTTCGAGACGGAGACGGAGGCCCGAGAGAGCACTACAATCGCCGTCCAAATCTGTCATGCGCGAGCGGCGGCATTGCTGTCGCTTCTGTATCTGTTGCAGGTGAACTACAACATGCTATGCAAGTTATAAAAATGAGCGCAGGGAGACAAATCATGTGTGCACTCCCATAAGTCCTTAAAAGACGGCTCCGCGCCGTCGTCCAGGCTTTTCTTTGCCACGCAGAAAGATTTCCGCAGCCATTCCTCGGGTCTAAGAGGCGTAAGGTCGGTGTGCATCCTGTCAGCGAGCTGCTGCCACGAAAGTTTTACCCCGGGTACCGCGGCGAAGTCCATCGATTTCTGATAAATGGTTATCGTGGTCTTCTCCACCTCTTCTTGGCTTTTCCCTTGCTGTGGTGGCATGTGCAGTTCCAGGTTCGCCCGGTTCTGCTCCCTACTCTCCGGTAAGGGCCACGACACGCCTTGCACCGGAGAAAAGTTGATGAAGTAACATACCTGAGTTTCCTATGCACTGTAAAAAAATATGTCGGGAACAACTCTGGATGGTGAAGGGTCCGAGCTTTTATTTCCTTGTTCTCCTCGACCATAGGTCAAAAGACTCTAAGCATTGCTTGAGACCAGCAAAAATATGCCCTTGAGTCAGCGCCTTCCGAAAACGACAGTTCTTTTTGACATGCATCATGCGAGATGGCACTACGAGAAGCGGCCTCTCCAATATCCAAACTTGCGACGCTGATCGATGCCAGAGGCAGAGCAGCTCACAATACTTTCATCAGGTATGACTATATTTTGCAATGTGAAATCAAAGTTGAAGTTTGAGTAGGTCACTGTAGCTGGAGCGAACTGGACTATGTATAAGTCATGCGGGCTGCTTGGATCACAAACCTCTGCTCTGTTCCAGGCCCAGACATATATATTCGAATTTGCAGTTGATATGCTCAGGTCGTAAGTGAGTCCGGCGCAGTTTAGGTTCCCATCGGAGTTCGTGCAATATGCCAAGCACTCCTGTGGCACCCAACCGTCCGCCCCCGTGTTCACCACGTCCTCGTCCACCTTGGTGGGGGAACCATCATCCTTCGCGCCGCTCCCACTCTCAGCCGCGGTGCGGCCGCCCGTCTCGAGCGCTGCAAGCTGGTCGTAAAGGTGTTGACTGGTTCTTTCTTTTCTTTCCATCTGGTCCGGAACAAAGCCCGCACTAGTAGAAGCGGCCATCGAAGAGTCCTTCAATCTCGTTTGTCGTGCCCTTTTTGTCGTTTTTCCGCTGATGTAGTAATGGGCCCTCTGCACGTCGACCCTTTCTTGCAGAAAAGACGTCGCAGTACCAGTCGCGCCGCCACCTCCAGAAGCCTGCTGCTGCAATGCTAGCATCTGCGCGAGAGAAAGCGAGTACGCACTGCCGAAGCATTTGCAGCCGACCCAGCGCTATCAAATGCAAAAGTGTCTGGGTCTGGAAGATTCTGAGACTTGTCATGCATGTTTTGCATGACCCAGGACGTCTGTAATGCACGCCCTAGCGTCACAGATTTTTAGAGGGCTTCCTGATGCCTACTCCGCATGACAAACGCCCTCCCCGCCCCGTAGCACAAACTAGACTCCTCTTGCTGGTCATGCAATACAGATTTTTTTAGAGTCCAAAGTTAGCATCACAAGTTCCAATCTTCCAGACCCAGACATTTTTACATTTGATAAGCGCAGATAGCACCCCGTGGCCGACGACGTCCCGATCGCGCCGCTGCCATCCAGAAAGTAGTCCAGCTCCACTGTTGAATTTTCCGCGCCGCATAGCGTGTACCAGTTAGCCACGTACTGCTCCTGCTTGGGCTCGTCCGGAGGGACCACCGTTTGTTCACCTTGCTCCGGGGTTGGCTGACTGCCGGTGGTGCCCATTTTTTTCTATTCCTGCGGCAGTAGTAGAAACTCTTTCGGTCGTACCCACTTTCTTCTTCTACGTTATCCCCCGAACAAGGTCTTGCACACGTCCTCGTGCCTGCTCGTGCACACGCGGGAGGAAAATTCTACTGTGCACTGCGATTCGGGTTAAGGTCGAGCATAATTCAGGAAAAGTTATACGTATTATAGAAATCGCCAGCCTTCACATGGAGCAGAAACGCTCACGCAAGATAATTTTTGAAGCAGTTAAAGTACTACGTAGCGTATCAATCATCGAGGGAAAATAGAAGACCACACCAACTTGACTACACAGTCAAAGCTTGGTACGATAATATGAATATCTGGGTGAGGGGAGCAATGACAATTGTCCTGCGGTTGCGTAAGCACTGGAAAAAAGTTGACCGCGTCATCTTTAAAGTGAAGAACGTAGTACAGCAGAAGACCCAGTCAACTGTGCGAGCATTTTACTTCACGAATGTTTCGCAAAAAAGCTACTACAGCAACACACGTCGTAGGTGGTTGGACGAAATAGGTACGGACGAAAACCGACGAGACGAACGAAAACGCGGCGCACGAAAAGGAATTTCAATTTTGTAGTTTATACGGCCGTAACCACTGAAAAAAATACTTCCAGTTAGAGTTGGCAGACGCAGAGGCAGACCACACGACTTGTACTGCGCATTAAGTTTATTTACGAACGAAACCGAGGCAGAAGTGGGTCAAGATTTTGTTTCCGTTTCTTTTCTCCACCGGCAACTGCATGTGGGGCATCACAGATGTTGCATGTTGGAGGTCACGGCGAAGGGCCGACGTAAAATAAAATGGTGCCACCGACCTGTTGCAAGGCACATTTGAAGACCACCAGCACGAAAGATGAATAATCTCAAGGACGAGCGGCACTTACGGGAGATCGTGCCAGCACTAGAAGCGTTTAAAAAGAACCCAAACATGGACGCAGTGGTCATCGGCGCGCCAGAAGAAACTCCTCTGGTCGTGCAGCTCCGTATCTACACCGGCGACTGCGCATATCAAGATAAGCAATTTTCTAAAACATACTTTCTTCGAAGCAAGAACTAGTTTATTTGGTCCTGCGTTGCTGGTGCGGCAGAGCCATTCTTCGTCGAGGTATTTGTAATGCAGAAAATGCATTCTGCATGGTGCTCTCTTCGTGGGTGCGGGCTCCTCGTCGACAGCGACCGCCATGTTGACATCAACCAGAACTAGAACTACTGCTTAACGAAATAATTACTAGGGCCGTTTTAGTAATATTGTTGTCAAGACAACCTTCTTCACGTAGTAGTACTACCTCCTTGGGAGAGATCTACCTGGGTCGTCGTTCCCCGTGCTGCTAGGTATGTTGTAGAGGTAGAATAGGTGCTATTGTTCACATTTTTTGTTTGCATTTTTCGTGCTGTGAAGGTGCTAGTTAGAGATACTGCGTAATTCTACTTCCCTGCAGAGGAGGAGTAGCAGCTCTGAATGGTAGATGAGTCAGGTCTTTCGTTTTTCTGGCCGGTCTACTTCGATTCTTGCTTCGAAAAGAAAGTACTCTTATTCAACTGTCTAACATTGCTTTAATATTTTGAAAAGAACTACAAAAGTGAAGGCAGCAACATGAAAGAATAGAAGCCAAGTACGTCTACGTAGCCTAGTATCATATCCGCAGCTTGGTAGCATCTTAATATTCGTAAAAGTAGTATATTAGACATGTAGTTACTCGGCGGTGTCCTCGAGAGGACCACGGCGAGACTCAGCATCTTTTGTCTAATATCTTCGCCTCGCGGGTGGCCACACACTTCATTTTTTAGTACTTACCCAAGTGGCCAGGACGAGGACGCTTTTGAAAAAGCGACGTCTAGTCATCTGCCGCGGGCGGTGATGTGAGCGGAGAAGTATATAGGACGGTGGGCAAAACTACTTACAGCTGTTCAGCCTCAGAGGGTCCTCTACTACATTCATAACGTTTCGGAGGAGCTTTCGCAACACTTTAGATGAACTGCCCTCGGATGGAAATTGAAATTTTCAGGTTGCAGATAAAATTTAGCATATAGACATAGCTTTGACATTCGACATTGCTCGTCTTCACCCGAAAAACAAAACATTCTGCTACAAAACTGGTGCAACTTACTTGCTTCTTCTGAAGAAAAATCCTTCCTCCGCACGACGGGGTGAATGCAAGAAGATGGACCTTTTGGTGCTGTTGTAGTCTTACTCGTTCCTTCGATTTGCTGCGTTCCTTTCGAACTTCTTGTTACAACTGGGTGTCTAGCTCTAGGTCTTTTAATTTTGGCACAGCATAGTGTTGAGGTACTACATTTCTAGGATGTTGCGCTTGCGACGTTTTTGTTTTGGATAATTAATTTCTAGTCCTCAATGCAATTCCTAGGTGGCGTTGCCAAAAGAAGTGCTCCTGTGGGGTGCGCAGGGGTGACCTTCTATTGGCGAATTGTTCTATCGCGGGAAAGAAACTGTGCGTAGGATTCTGAACTGGAATTTTTCACCCTGCACGGGGTACGTACAAGGCTTTCTAGATTGTTGATGGAGAGAAGTGTGTCTTTTGAAAAAAAAAATACTGCCCATGCGAAAAAAAATTGTGAAAATGTAAATGTAAAAGAAGTAAAACAAGTGTAAGAAATAAAGTAACTGAAAACAAAGGATTTGAAAATTGAAAACTTTGAAAAACATGAAAATTATTTGTGTTATGTTACTGTTAATAAACTCAAAACTGTGCATTTGTAGTTGTACCTGATGTAAAAAAATAAAATTTTCGGAAGAGAAGTTGTTGTATTTTTCATAAAACAAAACTGTTGTCGTGCCAACATGGTAATATGTGTACTATACCAAGAATCATCATCAAACGAAACTCCTTGAAAAGACATGCTGCTCAATGATATGCATTGCAAATACGTCTGGGCATGGACAATTGAGCAGGTGTGTCATGCTGTTTTTCTGTGCCCCAAGAGGTCTTGGTCTTGCATGCAAGCTCCAGACCAATACAGAATTGGCGAAGCACAAGGCGTCTCGGTGCCGATGCCGAACTCGCATCACGAAGCCCCGCTTTCGGTGACAATAAATGGGCGACTTTTGTTGTTTATGCATGAGAGATTTCTTCATCAATTTCAACTACATGCGTGCATGTGCTCCAGAGTTTGCATGACAAGCTCGCATCCTTCCAGACTCAGATCGATATTTGCATGTGATAAATGCGTCTGCGCCATGCTCACCCGTGCGGCAAAGGTAGACGCCGGGCCGCCACCTATGGAGTTCTTCACAAGCGTTACACTGTAGAGCTGTTACATGATTTTTCACGACCAGCATGCAAAATCTTTTTTACCACGAGCCTCCACATGATCAAGCTACTTCGCATGACAAGTCTACTTACGTTGGTACGCCAAATAGCATGGAACAATATCAAATCCGTCCCAAATCTGGAATGCAAGGCGCGCAGGGTGTTTGATGTCACGACCAGATTTATATATTCACCACCTTAACTTTTGGTCTAATATTTCTTGCACCATGACAATAACCTGATGTAACAGCAGTCAATGCAACGCTCAAGACTCCACTTTCATACCACTGGGCTTCGAGTTGTCCACTGCACTCCCTCCGCGAAAAGCGTCGCCTATGGAGTTCTCAATTGTTACATTCTCAACTGTTACATGATGAATTTGTAATGCAAAAGCAAGATGATCACCCACACAATCAGGCTGCTTCGCATGACAAATTTGCGAAGGGCTAAACAGCACCTAAATGTTGATCTGTGCGGAATTTGTATAATGCAAAAGGTGCAATGATCTTCCCCCTTTCGATTTTGCCACTCTTGCATTACAGATTCATGTTGCAACAGTTGAGAATGTAACATTTGAGAATGCCATATCACCCCCGCCGGCGTTGGAAAAACTGTTGTTCGCGCCAAAACTCCCCGCCTTGTCTAGGGCTGGCGGCTGCGCTTATCGTAAGGAAAAATATCCCCTCCCCATATCAAAAAGGTACTTCTTTGTAATGCTGATTTGTGACCACAAATTTGTTTGTCTTGCAAGAATGCAATTCTACAGTCTCCGCCGCACTAAGCGGACGGTTTGTGATGCTGCTTGGGCTACAGCATAGACATTTGCGATGCTAAGCGTCCACGTCCAAAGCTCTGCACTAAGGCACGGCACACACCTGCAGTCCTCTACTGCAAGACAGCTCTGATTTGTGTAAGGAAATCCAGCATCAGATACTTCGTTTGGATATGGGGAGGGGGGATTTTTCCTTTTGATAGCGATGGGCCGGTGTTGCCCGTAGGCAGCTTCTATCCTGTGCAAAAATGTCTGGGTCTGGAAACTTGTGATGCTGGGTAGCGTCTCATGATGAGGCCGCAAATGCTGGCTCAGCATGAACAGTTTCTGAGCCTCTAGGTGTTGCCTATTCTGCATGACAAACTGCGTTTCTGCATGACAGAGAAATGGGGCTCTTGGATGTTGTGCATGACAGATTTAAGAGTCATGCCAGACAAGCATGACAAACATGCATTCTTCCAGACCCAGACATTTTTACATTTGATAGCTTCTGTGACGCCGCCCGCGTTTGCCGGGCGCCGCCACCCGCAGCCTCCGCGGCCGCTTTTGACTTGTCGTCCTGGCTGGCTTTGCTGTCGGGGTCCCCCTTCTTCTTGCCGCCGCAGCACAATATCACACAGAAAAAAACTGGGAGGTCATATTTGTAATGCGAAAAGAAATAGACAAAAAAATTTGTATTGCATATCCTAAATAGCATGCTATGAGGCCGCCCATGGCAGATTTTTCTGTGTATTTGTGTTGGCATTACAAATATGCCCTTCCAGCTTTTTTCTGTGGGATACACAAACAGAGAATGACCAACACCACGCCGATCAGGATGGCGCCGACGGCCGACACGGCGATGATGTAAATCGTGGTCATGCTCATGCTATCAATTGCAAATATGTCTGGGTCTGGGAAGTTGGGATGCAAATCTGTGAATTTGGCAGGGGGCGCACTGCAATCATTATACGCAGCCAAGCATCATGACAAGTTTAATATGAGGTGCTGTGTGTTTCGCTTCTTGAAGGGAAAGCTGCGTTTATTTTGCATGACAGGCAAGGGGCGGCTTTTTTCCTGCTCATGCAACACAGAATTAAGAGTCATGCCAGACAAGCATGACAAACTTCGACTTGCGTTCTTCATCCAGACCCAGAAACATTTCCAGTGGATACATGCCCTCGGGAGCAGGCGTCGTGGTGGTGCTGCTCGAAGTATCAAAAGGAAAGATCCCCCTCCCCATATCAGAAGGAAGTTTCTGATGCTGTACACAAATCACATTTGTCTTGCAGAAAGTGCTTGGCGGTATCCTCTAGGCCTGTTTGTGTATGCAGAAGGCTAGCAATTACGCATGGCAAACAGATTTGTTGTAGTTGAAAGCGCATGACAGACCGGCCGTCGAATACGCCACATGGTTCCCATTTTTACCCTGTAGGCAAGACAAAAGTGATTTGTGGATGTGGCCACAGATCAGCATCACAAGTTTCCTTTTCTATATGGGATGGGGACATTTTTCACTGTAGTACGAAGTGGTCACCAAAAGTGGCCGGCAAAGACTGGTTTCGGCGTCGAATTCACATTTTCCGGCGGAGATTCCTGGTATCCTCGGTAAAAACGTCCCCACCCCCGAGTTGTCACGCAAATGCGTCCTGACAGGAACATTTGTAATGCGCAGCTACATGAAAGGCATTTCCAATCGTGTTTTGGAATTTGTAGTGCTGTAAACAGGATAAGAAAGTGGCTTTATTCTCATGCGGCTTGTTCCCTTGCCAACCAGCACTACACTGCAGAGGGAAACTTGTCATGCACAGCGCCCAAAACTTGGAGACTTGTGTTGCTATGGGATGGGGACGTTTTTGCTTAGGATACCTGGGCACCCGAATTTATCTCCGCTCAAATCATTGCAATCGAAGCAAGTCTCAGCGTCGGCCCCCTCCTTTTTCGTCCAGACACAGGTTTCCGCGGACGCGTCGCTGTTTATCAAAAGGAAAAATCCCCCCTCCCCATATCAAAAAGAGGAGGTTTCTGATGCTGGATTTCAGTACACAAATCCCACTTGTCTTGCAGTAGAGGACTGCAGGCATATGCCAAGCCTGGGTAGACAGGTCTTGACGTAGGCGACAACCATGGCAAACGTCGACGCTGTTGCCCCAGGCCCAGCAGCATCACAAACCGCTTGCATAATGCAGCGCAGCCGTTGGAGTTGCCTTCTACCAAGACACAAAAGACTGGCATTGGTGACCACAAATCAGCATCAGAAATTTCCAAAAGCATGCCTTTTCGATATTGGGAGGGCGGGGGATTTTTCCTTACGATACTGTTGCATTTGTCTACGGAGTCGAACTTTTCGCACATCTTCTCTAGAAGCGCTTTGCATTGAATGTGGTTTTCTTTGTCTACGACTTTGGTATCCCAGAGGAAAAAGCTGGCAGGTCCGTTCACGCCATGAACATGATGTTGATCTTGATGTTCATGCTGTATGTCATGCAAGAACATAAATCTATCAATTAATGAAAATCGCTCTTGCGTGATACCTGGGACAGCATACTATGAGCAAGCCCGTGACACCAGACTATTTGCATGTGTGTCTGTTTCCGCGTTACAGATTATAAGCTAGGAGTTCTGACCTACCACCTTTTTTTTGTGCGATAATTGGTGTACATTATCCAGCTTTCGTACGTCTTCCCGTCCGCATCCTGTGCCACACAAAATGTGTCCTCTCCTCCCTGAAGAGGTTCCTCCGTTGTGGTCCCTTCTGCATTTGTGGTTTCCTTAAAGTAGGCGATATCAAATGCAAAAGTGTCTGGGTCTGGAAAGAATGGAACATGTGATGCTGTCTTTGGATTCTGAAGGAATCTGTAGTATTGCAAGACAGAGCAGCAAAAGGATTCTAATTTCTGCTACGCAGAGAGGGAACTTGTTATGCGGAATAGGCATCAAGAGGCCCTCAAAAAATGAAAATCTGTTATGCTAGGGCATGCATCGCAGACATCATGGCCCATGCAAAGCATGCTCGTGCATGACAAGCCTCACAATCTTCCAGACCCAGACATTTTTGCAATCCATAGGCGAAGTCGGTACCCCACAAACCGGGCGGCAAATTTTTCCACTGGACAACACCAGCTTCGTCTACGCCCGAAGTTTTCACCTTCACGAGATCGTGACCGAACGCTTGAAAATATTTTGTGTTGTAGTAGGTGGTACTCGGTAGATGACTGTAATGACTCCCGAGGTAGTAGCACACCTTGGCTTCACTGTCGTACAACATCCCGGCAAGCATATCGGCAACATTGCCTCCGGTGGAAAAGAGTAAGCATTCCCGTGGAGTAATGCCGTCGTCCAGAGTATTCATTTCGTCGTCTGTGACGCCAGCGGGTATCATTAGCAAAAGCCTCCCCTTCCCATCTTCAAAAACGACACCTGCGAAAGAAGTCACCAGTGCCCTTATTTTCCTTGCAGAAAAGTAGTACTTGCACGGAATAAAGCCGGAGCTTGCTGTGTTTAATCTGCGGCGCGGTCGCGCCTTTGCCAGAGACGCCTGCCTCATTAGCTACGCTGCTACATACCCAAAAGCAAAGAACATCAAGTAGCAACTTGAGGCTGTTTTGCACCACTTACAACAACTCGCGCGACTTATAGCACTTGCACTACTTGTTCCGCACGGACATTTCGCACCCCGTGCGATTTGGGATGCTCGGCCTTTTTCCTGCAGTCCGGTGCTACCTACACCAAGATGCTGTTTCTTTGTATACAAGCCAGCATCAGAAGTCTCCTTTTGAATTTTACAGGGTGGGGGATTTTTCATCGGGATAATAGGGTGCGCCCACCTGTTGACAACATCGTACGGGTAGAGGTAGCTCTTGCCCAAGCATTATGCAGGAGTAGAAAAACTACTGTTTTAGTGTGTGCTGCAGAAGTAGATGCAAAACTAAGTAACTCTAGCCGTGCTGGAAACGCACCATAAACCAGTTCCGTATGGGTTTTCCAGTACATCATGAAGGAGCCGTGCACGACTACATGGCTTCGTTTTTGTAGCTGAATGCACAAATTTTCGGATGCTCCTGTTCTATCCTCGAAAAACAAATAAGTAATTTTTGCACACGACTAACTGCAGCGTTTTTTCTGGAAGATAAGCACCTGCATTTCGACCGTCGCATATAGCACTCCAACTTGGGATCCCCGGGGTCGTCTGGGTTAATTCCCGTATCCAGAAAATAGGATGCTTCGGTGTTGTCGTCGGTGCAGAGGCTATCCAGCTTGTAGTACTGCGGATCTTCGTGGTATCGCAAGAAAAAACTGTCTCAGTTTACTCAACGCGTCACAATCTGGAAGTTCCTCGATGCAGTTTTTTGTCATGCTCGACGTGCAACCAAGAGCAGCTGCAAGAAAGTCAATTTTAGACATCTATATTAATATTTTGACTTTCTATTGCTGTATGAAGCATCACTTTGGTATGATCAAGTACTTCTTTGGTGTACGAAGCAAGAGATTCATTTTGGTATGATCTTGCTTGTTCGCGAGTTTGCGACGCTGCTGAGTCGTCCCATGCAAAGGCTGAAGACTCAGACAATCTCTTCCTGGAATACCTTGTGCCACGCTGCTATTCCGTCAGGGAACGTCACGGACTCCCGCTCCGCCACTACTCTGCTCTGGAGCACAGACGACGTGGCGTATCAAATGCAAATATCTCTAGGTCTGGAACGAAGATTGCACTTGTTTATTGCCATGCACCTTTTGCACCACCCGCGTCAGAAATTCGCCGTTTGCCTTAAGCAAACAGCGAATTTCTCGCGCCGAAAACGACCTTACTGGCACCTACTTTTGGCGCTCATGCCAGAACATCACGAGTTTTCTGTTTGAATTATTCTGATTGCCGTGCAACGATAGAGAAAACGATCAAGTTCATGATCCATGATCCAGCGTCCACTGCATTTTTAGAAGTTTTACAAGCTTGCATGTTCTCTTTCCAGACCCAGATACATAGTTTGCAATGCATATGGCATTGTGCGGCGCAACTACATCGGGGCTAATTCCCACGACTTCGTCTGGTCCTCGCGGTGGGGCTGCAACGGCCTCATCCTCCACCTTGATGTCCGCCCTGCTCCTGGCCACCTTTTTATTTTTGTTGGAATTGGGCAACTGAACCGAGGCAGTGGAGCTGCTGGGCCTCTGCAGCTTGTTCCGCCCGTTGTTTACAACCGCCTTGTTCACTTTCACCCGCATAGTATTCTTTTTTCACGTAGTAC
The DNA here is from genome assembly GCA_905178155.1 of Amoebophrya sp. A120. NCBI lineage: Eukaryota > Dinophyceae > Syndiniales > Amoebophryaceae > Amoebophrya > Amoebophrya sp. A120. The sequence goes on along the minus strand of CAJINV010000010.1, from coordinate 2,630,242 downwards.
TACGCTTCCACCCTGGCGCTGGCCTGGTCGGTATCACTATTTTGATTTTGTTCTGCCACCGACTCCGAAATGGAGTTGTACTGTCCTCGCGGAGGTGGCTCTCGCCGAGGTGCTCGCCGATTCGGTTCGCACGACGAATCTGAAAATAAAGTAGGAAGTGACAACTCCACGTCCAGTGAAAAGCAAGTCGACGTCCCGTGCGGAACTTCTTTTCACCCCGGACCGGAGAATCGTCCGGCGGTAGCAGTAAACATGTTCTGGTTCTCTTTTAGTGATGGATAAAAAGCTTTGGGGTTTATTTCTCTATAAGAGGGGTGCAAAAAAAATCGAATAACAAACATTACATTACATACTACTAGCAGAAACAAGAGTTCTTGTGCGCAGCGTCAAGATCCGACCACCTCAGTAAATACTCCAGACCGAAATCTGGCAGCTCTTGCTCTTGCCTAGAAGTTAAAGTAGTGATGCTTGCGTTGTAAAAAGGATTTTAAGTATTTTGGGGGTTGTTCCTTTGATAGAATGGGGCTTGAGTCCTAGAGTTTCTCTTACCAGAATAGTCGTAAGTACGCACAGAATCTATTTCAGGCTCATTCTCCTCCGGGGGGTTTGGAGGAGCACAGAGCCAAAAATGATTGATACCACTGGTAAGTACTTACTTACTACACCTGTCGAAATGGATCATGATCGCATCCTCGATTCTTTTGCAGCTCCTGCGCTGCTGCATCCCGAGGGATGAGTGAAATCGTCGCACGTGAAAGAAGTGCGATATTAAAAGTACAAAACAGTTTCAACTTGCACGCGTGGTTACTATCCGGTGACTCGGAAGGGACGATGCGAGACGGGTGTTGCACGACGAGGACGGGGTATCAAATAAAACACGAGCAAGATGTTGACACGAACAACCGGTTGCACGTAATGAAGTCAAAGACCGACATCAATGTTGGCACGATATCACCGATCGATGCAGTATTCAGAAAATTTCATAGGCACTGGCACGACTCCTATCTTCTAGTTGCACGATACAAATGAGCGATGTTCTTGTTTATTTCAACTGAAGGCACGACGACTAATTCATCACGAACGCTGTATGATATATAACGATACCGATCACAAGGACGAGACCGAATCATGAACATACGAGCGCAGTAGAGGTGATTCTGTTGTCCTTCTAAAGTAGAAAGCGGCAAGTAGATTATAGACGCAGGAGCGCACCGATCTGTCAGATGAAGAGGCGGCAACACAACAGGAACCGACACGTGGTGCTGACGAAAACACATTTCTCTTGACAGTGGAACAAGCAGACGAACCGATAAGATCCGAGAACACGCTGAAGTAGCGTCACTAGTGGAAATACGAACACGATCATCCAAAAGTCTTTACAGAGGACGGGGACACATTACTTTGTCAGCTATGTCAAAAATCGGGACACAGACGACGCGCTCGCAACGGCGAGGCTTCCATGATGATCTGTTCTTTCAAAATTTTACACATCTTACCATTTTGTTGGTCAGCCTGAGCGTTTCTATTCTTCTTTTTTAAAAATTATGTCCGCGTTTTGCTACGACTTGCTTCTGCACAGATTTTGTCTTTAGTCTCAACACGCACGAGCAAAATATTTCTGCAGCAATTTTCCGCACTGGTTCTGAAACCGTATGGCGTTAAAGTGGTCGACACAAGTAGTTTCATGGGCTTTTATTGCGCCATCTGATGTAGTCGTTGTAGAGCCGACCACGCCGCCGGCATGCGATTCTGATGTTGATGCTGTGCCGGTCTTTGCTACATCAACCTGTCGTCCCTCAACCGGTTCTTGCGGCCCTCCAAAGGGGGCTCTTGTTACTTCATCTTCCGCTCCTAAAGCTCTGTCGTCGTTGTAAAAGAAATGTCGCGCTGCTAAACCTGAATGGGAGCCCCCGCCTCCTAACCGCACCGACAACAAACGCGAAATGTCAGTCAGTGTCAGAGGAACATTTCGACCCGACGACATCGCGCAACTGCCCAGCTTGCCCGCCCTTTCCAGAAATTCCACGTGTATCAAAATGAAATAAACTGCCACCCAACCGAGGAAGTGCAAAGTATTTTCAAATGTGGGAAGTTCTTCTTCTTCTTGCCTAGCTCATGAAAGGACAACTGCACATCTTTCTGATTGAGACCGAGAGGCGAGGCGTCGGAAGCTGCATCAACACTATGTCGTCCTAAATGCAATTTTGCAACGCAAATTTTAGCTGTTCTGCAGGGCGAATTATTTGTCGTGTTTCTGGAAAAAGGTGCGAGATGGGCGTTGTTTGATCTATCGGAATTATTGTTGGGACCTTTTTCAATACAAGCGTCTTCAAAGAAGTTCTGGGGGTTGTAGAGGCAGTTTTCACTAGTTCGATAAGTTGCCGTCGCAATTTCTGCAGCGTTGGACCTTTCTGGGGGAAGCGGACGGCATCCTCCGTAAAAACGTAACGTGGTCCCCGCCCCATATGAGAGAAAAGGAGAAAATATTTTCGCTGCGTTCCTTCCGAGTGTTATTCAGACAGAGCCAACACCCAAGCGGCCCGTTGGATCGAGCCTGAAGGGGCTGGGCGTAGCAGGCCGGGCCTAGCTTCCATAGCGGGGAGCGACCCACTCCACCACCACCTGGCCCCAAGGGCAAGACCCCCCAGAACCCCACCTCCGGTGGTTGAATGGGGGGAACAGCGCCAGCCCCAGCCCCACTTGCCCCCAAGGGAAGACAGGCAACCGACCGAATCCAACCCGCACAGCATACCCAGTGGCAGAACAACCTCGCTTCCAACAGCGCCTACACCTCGTTATCTCCGGGTCCCTGAATCGCCGTGCCGAGCGCACGTAGCCCATACCTTGCCGACCAATGCGCGAAGCACGAACATCTGTTACTCGAGCAGGAGCAGTGTATGTGAATACCCGAAAAAGGAAAGCCTTCACACAGAAGGAAGCCACTCTACTAGCGCACTAGCGCGCGCCCTGTAAGCACAACCCGCGCGAAAGGTCCTACGCCTTCCCCCTTGACCAAGTGATATAAACAACCTCCCGCATCATGGCGAGTTCCGGCACAGCCGCGCGCCAGCCACAATAAAAACCTCTGAGGATCCGCCAAGCAATAGACAACTACATACTGTGGTCCCCAAGACCCAAATCCTGAAGCGCCGGACCGATCTGGGGGAACCGCACGACATCCTCTGCAAAAACGTGGTCCTCGCCCCAAAGTACTAGACAAAAGGAGAAAATGAAATCTGTGCAATTATATGCCGCAACAGAGTTTTCTTGTGGGTAGCAAGAAAAGCAACCTGGTTTACATGATGCAGAACAAATCAAAGTCGCTTCGCCAACATGCCAGAAAATATTATGTTGTGCAAGGTGGCTGAAGACGAATTCTTCACAGCCAAGCCTAGACAAGAATGCCGTCGATGTGCCAGCCCATGCCGCACTTTCTACGTACTAAGCCTGCAAACTTGCATGACAGGTCGGCTGGGGAAATAACAGGGACCATGTTTTCTTTCCGCTTGATAGGCGGCAACGCCCCGCCAGTCTTCGTCGAGCGCGAAGACTATCACAATGGAAAAAACTACCACGTCACATTCAAATAAAAATGTGTCGTGTGAGGGCGCACATAACAAACAAACAAGCTGACGCTTGTACTTAAAAATCTTCCACGCGAATGGTCTTGCCGTCCCACATCACTTCTACTAGAGACTTTCAGACCACCATTATATATGTATTTTCACACACAGACACGTATCACAGTAGAAGCATCCTAGCTTTTTTCATCGGGATAAGGGAAAGCAGACTTCTTGCCACCTGTCGCTGCCGTGCTATAAAAACCTGCTCAGGCTTACAATCTCAAGCGTTACAATAGAATATGGAAATCTGTGATGCAAGAAGTGCATTATCTAGCCACGTCCGCGTCCCATAGGATTGCGCATGACAAGTTCCGGAGTCCCAAACCGCACTACAATCTGGCAAAATTTGTATTGCAGAAAGAGGAATGCTGGCCGAATCTGTCATTCTCATCATGCAATACAAAATCCAGCTTCTATTGTAACGTTTGAGATTGTAACGTCTGACCGGGTCATACGTGCGGTCTTGGTTTTCTGGTTGACCGCTTCGATGTACTTTGCTGGGATATCGGGGGGCTCACGCAGATTCATCGTGGATAAAACATTGGCAGAAAAAGCTGTTTCGCCTGTTGGTGCGCCGGGACGGGGATTGTATGAACGAACAAAATACAAAAGTAGAACATTGGAAAATCTACATATCTCGACGAACCGATGAAAAATTTTCGTTCAACTGCTCATCAATTTTTGCCATATGACCGAAAATTTCTTGCACATGATCAAAAAATATTTTGCACATGATCGAAAAATTTTGATCATGACCGAAAAAAAATGATGGTTCTAGGTACAAATATTTTTGGTTCTGAGTACAGATATTTTTGGAAACCGACCTCTTCATTCTGGACGTTCCGACCTCTTCATCCTGGACACCGCGACCTCGCACCGATGAACCACAACTATTCAGATTTGTGTGTGTGGGTCACAAATCTGAATAGTTGTGGTTTACAGCAAAACCACAACTTTTGACCTTTTTGAGGACAATTGACCGAAATTGCAATACTTGCATGTCATTAGGAAAACAACAACCGAGAGCTTTATCATGTGGATGTGCGCCACGCACGTATATCTATATGATACAACTTCTACGATACTGGGCGAGACCAACGCGAAGGTGCGGACGCGCATCCGCTAGTGTCTATGGGAAAGAAGTTGTTCTCATCGTCAGCGATGAATCGAGAAAGTTGAATCAACAAAAGTTTCTTTGATGTGGAAGCTCAGTCGTAACAAGTGCAAGCGCGCTCTCTCTGTGTCCGCGGTTTCCTCTGGTGCAGCGCCGTTTCTACGCACAAATCAACAATCGATCTTCCTCAACTTCTCCTGAAAACAAGTGTTTGAAACTGCCAAGACCTAGGTGAAAGTAAAAAAGATTTTTACATACACGTTTAGTCCGACAGCTTCGGATTGGTTGGCTATGCAGCGCACTTCGGCACCGCATAAAAATGCATCGACAGTGGAATCGCCTCCGTAGAGGTTTAGAACAGTGAATGTGATATCATTATCATTAACAAGAACATAATGTAGAAGTAACAATAAAAATAAAATTAAAACAAACTTCGAATATAGATATTCATATTGATATATTGAAAGTGCCATTTTATTTTCCCATATATCGGATAGACAAGTCACGAAAAATTTCTGCTGACTCAAACTCTTGCCCGCCGTGGTGGTTGCGCGTGCGCAGCTCCACCTCTGCAGAGATTTACGAAATCGTTTGCAGATGATACAGTGACCGTTCCGTAAAAACGTTTTTGCTGCGAAACATCTACGTCGTCGACACAGACAAGCAGCAATAAAGTGAAGTTCTAGTTATTTTGCCAACACCATCACTAGACATGATCTAGAGTGGCGTCGACGATAGAGCAGGATAAAGGTCGAGCTGAGCACAAAGAGATGAAGTATTTCTTGATAGAAAACAAATTGATATTCCGATAGGTAGTGCGAAACAAAAAAAGAAAGATCTAAATTTTACGTGCCCAGCTCTATCAGTACTTGTTGATTTCAACTTCTATACGAAATTCATAATACTTATATTGTTCTTGATGATGTTGAAAGACAACATCAACAAGTACGAAAGTAAAAGTTGCAAGACCGAAGCTATTTGCACAACAAAAAAGACTAGGAAATCATAGCACCGCGGTGAGAGCGTATCATGTAGCCAATGCGAAGTTGCGCCTGGCTTCGAGTCAAGCATGGGAGATAGCTTTAGAACTCGGCACAGGTCTAAGTCAAGGCACAATCAACAACGCTCCGGAAGGCGCAAGAAATAGCAGAGGCTCTTTCTTAGATATTAGTATAGGTCGTTGAATATGACATGACTAAGACAGCGACCGAAGATCTACTGGCTTTCGAGCTGTCCTGTTGTTGTTGTAGTAATTCCATAATTTATCTTGCCAAACTTCGCCGTCGTAGTAGCTTCTCGTCGCTGACTTTGCGGAATGCGAAAGCAGTGACTCGAAAATCGTGCGCGCGAAGACATAGACAAAATTTCGCGTTGTGTCGCATGAAGACAAACACATGCTTCACGCAAGAAAAATACCGCACATCTAGTCCATTTAGTAGCATCAGTTTTGTGTAAGAGTAAGTAGAAGTAGCAGTAGATTTTTTTGCAGTTGCAGCGTTCATCAGCATGCATTAATTTCTGAAAAAGTTGAAGATCACCTTCTCATCAACATAATCAAGTAGTACTAGTAAAGTTACATTAACATTACAAGTCGTCCTCATCGATCAGACTGTCACCACGGGATCGCTTTCCCTTGTGCTTCGACGAGGTGGCATTGTCGTCCTCACCCTCGTCGTCGGACGGCAGCAGCTTCTCGCGCTTGGCGGACTTCATGGACTTCATGCTCTTCATCGACTTGGCCTTCGGGTTCGCCTTGCCCTTCACGTTGACGTTCGGCTTCGACGAAGAAGAGCTAGAACCGCCGGTCTGCATGTTGGTGTTGGCGGAGGACGACGCAGCCGCGGAGGACGACGTGCGGTCCTTGTTCAACTCCTCCTCGAACACCTCCTCCGACATCTCTTCGTAGGCCGCATTGAAGTCCTGGGACGCCGCTTTGTTGTCCTGGCCGAAACCAAAGTTGCCGCTCTCGATCAACTTGAACGCAGCCTGGTTCTTCTTGGACAACTTCTTCTTCTTGGACTTCTTCTTCTTACCCTTGGTGTCGTCGGAGGCGGACTGGGAGGGCTCATCATCGTCCTTCGGGGGGGGCGTGTAGCAGGGCATCTTGTACTTGATGACATATCCCCCCGCATCGAGCTCCCTTCCCCTGAACGTGACCGGGGTCGAAATCGACCTGGCCGGCTTCCACTCCAACACGATGTCCGACATGAAGTCGCAGTACTGACCGGGGTCGTTGTCGTACTCCAAGTCGTCCATCACCACGCGGTTCGGACCCCACTCGATCTCGACCGGAAAGCGACCCGGGACCACGGCCATCTTCTCGATATCCTCCACCGACACCACCATGGTGTTGTCGTGCTCAAAGTCCATGTCCGTGTCTTCCCAGGCGTAGTGGGGCACATCGATCGAGATGATTTCGGCCGGGATCTGAAGATACGTTTGCGTTTCGAAGTTGAAGTTGAAGCTGCAGGAACAACTGATCTTTCTTATTCTTTAAAAAAGCAATATGAATATCTCATGGTTTAGATCTAGAACACAGATTTTCGACCTATCATCATCATCTCATAATCAAGTGTGAAACTCAGTACCGACAGCTTCCGCTGCAGGAGGGTAGTCAAGAAAAACTTCTCTTCCTCCGCGCTTTTCAACTCCGAGGTCAGCGTGTCGATGCGATCACTATACCACTTCTGCCGGCGCTCCATCTTGGAGACAAACTTTTCCTTTCCCTTACCGGAAGCTTCCACCAGCTGCAGCTGATCCGTCTTGTCGATCTTCTTGGCCGACTGGTGCCGGGCCTTCTCGGCCGCGATGGACGCCTTGATTGCGGACCGCATCTCCTCCTTAATATCCTTGTCCCACTGGATCTGCTCTTCGGTCACGGACTGCATCTGCTGCTTCTTCTTGGCGACCTGCGGGCCGGCCACGGACTTCTCGATGACGCCACGCTGGGGCTCATCAAAGTGGTTGCTGTCCACGATCACGTGGTGCTTGGGGGCCAAATTGGCGATCGGCTCTGTTTTTTTACGTTGTTTCATGCACATGTCGTCTTGCGAAATCAGACTTCATGAATTGCGCAAACTAAATCTAAAAACACAAAGTGCTACTCATGAACATGAACGTCAAAAAACAAATCAATACGGACGGGGATGCTCTTTTGGACGACCGTCCACACACCGCAGTTGTCGCAGCCGAACATCTTCATGTCGAATTTGATGACCCGCAAAATGTCATTCAACACGATCTTGCGCCGCTTTTCCAACTGAATGTCCTCCGCCAAAAACAACCACGGCTGGTCGCACAACAATCCGGCATCCACGGGGCGCATCGCCGTCACGAGGTCGTTCTTGCTCTCGATGGTCTGTGATAGATAAAAATATAAATACGCAAATGCCAATTCAAATAGTAATATCATGGTGGTGGTCTTGGTCATCGTCTGGTCTATAATTGTGATAGATAAAAACGCTCCATGCATGAGGACGCTAAGTAGACATGGCGATCGACTCAAAATCGCAAGTAGTATTCTTATACCGACACGGTCGCACCCACTTGCCCTTCGTGATCGATGTCCCGCGCGGCGTTGCGGGCGGTCTCAACGATCAAGTGCAAAACCATCTTGTTTCTTTCATCGGCACAGTCCAAGCGGCGCGACATGTTCAACTGGCACAGGTGCATCAGCAGCTTGACCTGCTTCTTCGACAACCCGATCTTGTTCTCGCCCAAGACCAAGCTCATGACGCAGTACAACGTGCCGTCCTTGATGACCGGGAGCTGGTACTTCAGACCACTATCGAGGACCTTCGTCCTGGAATATTGATAGAAATAGTTTGAGATTAAGTATAAGTCTTTTCTCTTGCAACTAAAACTGAACAACTCATCCGACAGCGACCAGAAAGTTAAAGCTAGACATGACACTTCCGCTAGACATAACACTTCCACTTCCACTACCGTCGAATTTACTTTCTAGTTTTGTCCACACAGAATTGCTCTGTCTTGGTAGTCATTTCATCGCATCAAGTAGTTATGTCGTACCGGTAGAGGTTGGGGTACTTCGACTCGTCGTCCTCGACACCTTTGTTCCTGCAGACCTCGGCCCACTCGTGGGTGCCACCGGAGGCGAACTCTCTCCAGCACTGCAGGTAAATTTCCACTTCGCTTTTGTTCGCAATGTTGTCGACGTTGGCCTGCGAGTAATTGTAGATGAGCATGACCATGAGCATGAGCATGAACATGAAGTTGTAATAAATTTAAATTTAAATTTAAATATAAAAACGACTACGATAACGATCTGAGTACTTCCAACAATATACCCAGGCTCACACTAGTGCTAATCTGGTGTAGGAAAAAAAAAACATAAACAATGATGGTAGATATTATACGCTGAAGAACTCGTACAGGTCCACACGGGCGTCGGCGTTTTCCTTGTTGTGTTTGACCCATTCCCGGTGCAGCTGTCATGTTGTTTTGAGAAACATCTTCATGTCGCTGCGAGCTCAATATGTGAAAAAAAAAGGCGTCTCTGTGTCATGAAATAAATTTAAAACACATCACAGAACGTCCCCTCCACCATCCTCTGTCACGAAGCGATCATGCCAAAGGGAAAGCGACGTACAAAGCCCGCACGCAGCGGAACAAAGAAAGTAGCAATGAAGGCGCGTCCTAAGGTGACATCAAAAAGCAAGGCGCGATTGGGGGCGCAGAAGAGCAAAGCTCCTAAAACCAGAAAGAACAACATTGTCGACGCGGAGGAGCGGAGTGGGTCCATGACCATGCCGGACTGCCGCAGATTTGGGCTGCACTTGGAGAAAAGCACCGGCAGGAAAACCGAAGCCGGTAAGCAGTACCGGTTCGCGTGGATTCTTGCCTGCCTAACCGGGCGGCGTGGAATGGATGTGAGGTGCCTCAACCTGGAGGACATCCAAACAACGCAGATCCGCATCGGCAATACTAAATTAGCGCAGAACAGCGGCGGGCGCGGCACATTGAAGTGGGTCCCCATCCAGCCCGTTAAAGCCACGAAGGACTTTATCGTCGAGCGACTTCAAACTCTTCGGGCACAGGGCAAAGCGGCAAAGGACCGAGTTTTCAGCTTTGCGTATGAGGCATTCGAAAAGAAGGTCCGAACTGCGCGAATGACCTTCACTCCCGAAGGAAAGAGGTCGTGTCCGCCGCACCTAGTGACGAGCCATACTCCGCGAAGGAGTCTAATCGGACACCTACATAGGTCCGGCACTGCTTTGACAACAATCATGCAGCTCTCAGGCCATGCTTGCTTGACCACCTTGATGCATTATCTCCAGCGAGACTATGCATACCAGGTCGAGGCTGCGGAGAAGGTGAAGCTGTGACAAGAAGTAGTGACACTGACACCCACGATCACGATCTTCTTCTTTTTAAATTTAGAAAATGACGCAAGACGCATCGCCACCGTAAGCGCCATCATCATCTCTATCACGACGACTATCAGTATGAGTATCTGTATCACCAGAGCCATCAGTAAAAACATAAAATACCCAACTGGGCGGGTCTAATACTTGGGGAAAAACAACCAACAGTTTTTCAACATGTGTGGTTGTCAAAGTCGAGTTACTCTCGTTGCAGAGCCTGATAAAGATTCTGCATAAGTCCTCGTACTTGGCGAACTCGGAGCTGTAGATGGTGTACCTGAGATGAAATGTGTGGCTCCGTTTCACCAAAGCTTTTGCTTTCGATTTCGTTATAGTTGTGTATACGTCGTGGTTGTACTCGTGGTCATGCTTTAGTGTGCTGCAGTTCGTCTTCAGGTTTCGGCCTCATGAGCGGAATTTCTGAAGAGAAAAAGACACGAGCATTCTTTCCACGGAGTGAAAACATACAAAATCTTCTTCGACTGCGATCTTAAACTATTTCTGAAAACTTCAATCTTGTGCACATGGAGATGCGGCTGCGAGATACGACTTGTGGCGCGAGTGAATTTGTACTTGTATGTAAAACAGAAACCAGTAGTAAGAAATACCGCATGCGCATCCGCTCGAACTTGTTGGAACCGTCCTCGCGCTTCACGAGCTCCTGGGCGGCCCGGGTGGAGTGATACCCGGAAATCACTTCGTAGAAAACTTCCTGCTCCGCGGCGAGGGACAGCTTACCATCCGGGGCCGTGGGATCGACGGCAATGGCGATAATATCTTTTTTGAATCGTAGATGATGTTCTGGTTGTCGGCACTCAACAACACAAATAGGAGGTGATGAGTCCCAGTCTGAATCCTCATCTTCGTCCCTCATCTCAGCCAGGGGTCGGCTGTTGTGCTTGATTATCGGCGCGTTAAATGCGCGCCGCAACTTGAACTTGTCATTGGCCCAGGAGCGAAAAATCATTGCGCGTTCTCCGGGGGCGACTTCGCTAGGGTGTGTAGCAGCGAGGCAGGCAGGGATGTGCGGGCATTCGTACCAGGGCTTGTTGTCGGGGTTGCTAATTGCTTGCACTACTGCCTTTGCATACCCGGGCGGGTAGCGGTGCAACAAAGTGCACAAGGCCTCACTCACCCGCTTTTTCAGCGCTTTTTTTTGCGCGAGGTAGTTCTTCCTTTCGTTTGGGTAGTAGTGTGGCCATGTGTCGGACCTGTTTGCACGCAAGCGAAAGGCGTGCAGTTCCCACTTGGCAAGAAAGTAAGCCGCAGCACTGCAAATGACGTTGATGCTACCTATTTTCGAGTGGGAGGGTGGGCATTGTACACGAACGGGGGGGGGGAAGTGGTCCGCTTTTATTCTACGAAAGACGGCTCCGCGGCACAGCGCGCTAGGAAAAAAGTAAAAATTTTTCTTGCTCTAAGCTGCGATATATAGTAAAATCTTTGCTTGTTCTAAACTACGGAATATACCGCGGACGACGACGTATTCACCGGATTCCATGTACCCCAACAGCTTGTGCATGTGCGCCAAGGAGCGGAGGGGGTTGAGTTTCGATTGTCCAAAACGGTTGAGCACCGAGAGGAGTAACGTCGCTCCCTGTTTAAATCGTCTATCGACGAATCTCTGACAGAACTGCATCATGTCGGCCTGTAGAGGTGATTGACACAGTTTTCAAGTATTGATTTGTTAGTGAGATACGACCTTTCTATGTTCTGCTTTTCATAAAAAAACAAAAACACTCCTATTATACAAGCCGTGATGTTGCTTCGTATGATCAAGATGTTTTATAAAAAAGTAGAAACGTTCCTATTTTTTCACTTCGTAAAAGCTATATATGATTACCTTGGTCAGTTTTCCGGCGCGCCACGCCTTGAGCACCGCGGCGACCTCTTCCTTCGTCGGAAGGACCTTTTTCATGGCGTCGCACAGCGCGATGACGTCGTCCGGGGCACCGGTTTTGGCCTTCTCGATCGCGGTGGGCAGGGCCTCGAGAGCCAGAACGGCCTCTTCCTCATCGAGGAAATGCAGCAGAGATTCGGACGAACTCATCTTCAAAACGCGGTTTTTTTTTCAACTCAGCCTTAAGTTTTCTCCCTGTACAACTGTGTTTTTTGGTTGGATAGATGACGCAAATTGGATAGAAATCACAAAATTCAGAAGTAAAAATGGACGCTCCAAAAGTTGGGATTTCTGGTTCCTAGACTTTGACCTTGCAAAAATCATGAAAAAGTGCGAAATGTAGAAAAAGTCCTAGGACTTTTTCTACATTTCTGGGTTTTTGATGAAAAATCACAGTTGAATCTCTAGGAACCAGAAATCCCAACTTTTGGAACGTCGTATTTTGAAGGAAAATCGTCGACATGTGAGACAAAATTTCAAGACCGAGAGCGCTATTTACAGCGCCGCGAACCGATGATGATCTTCTAATTGAGCAAGAATTTTTGGTCGTCGTCTTCTCATTTTCTTGTGCATTTTCGGCTCAGACCTCACAAGGCTCGGTCAAAATCTCGCGTCATTCTCAGGATCTGAAGGCTCTTCGCGGCTGCTTCTTCATTTCAAATATGAGAGTCGACCTCTGAATTTTCTGCATTTCGGTACATGATTTTCGTGTCTTGACGGACGTTTTACAATGATCTTCGGGTACAAAATTCGTGGGCTTCGTGTGTTCTGGGGTAGTGCCTACGTACAACTTTCCTCTACGATGTGATAAGAAACTGCGGGCCGTCGCACTAGAAACTACTACGCGTCAATTCTGTATCGGGTGGGAAAATAGCCAGATCTTTTTGGTGATTTCGGGATTTACAAGGGCAGGGGGAACTGGGTACATCTTTCAATTTCTCTATCGCTGGGGCATTTACAAGCTACTTGCGTACACGCACGTTGTGCGTAACTTCTATCACCCAACCGCCTACACAGATACTCAAATTGTTAAGCTCGTCTCAGCTCTTTCTGTCTCGTATACTGCTGCGCTAATCTGTACGGGATGCAAGAATTACACTACTTTCAAATAGAATCATAATTATCGCAGTCACTTGCTATCGCGATCGCGCTTGTTTTTCTGTCGGCACCAGCGATGCCAGAGTCGGGCGTCCTCGCTCGCAGCCTGGTGTAACCTGAAAAAAGTGCTCATCTCGTACTGCTCTTGCTGTGCACGCTATCATACAAATAAAGTTCTATGCTACGGCGAAGACTAGACTGCGTCTTTCCCCTCAATGTCAATTTTTGGCTGAAACAAAACAACGAAGATGCGTGTTGACCTATTGCATTCGAAGTAATTCGTCTTGCGCGCGCGCACGCACGTGCACGCGTATGCGAAGACCATAAAAAGCTGTGCATTTTTACATTCCTATGGACGCACTCGCGTCGTGTTTTAGTAGTGTGTATCGAAACTTTAACTTTCTGATTAGTTTTAACTTACAGCAGCATGTGATACATAATTATCAAAAAGTGCGCAGCTTCCACTGCGGTGAGACTATTCTTACCTGCACCCGCTCCGAAGTAAAGTATACAAATAAAAACATGCACCTCCGTGACTCTTGTTGTTGTTTGATGTTTTCGACGGCACGTGCCTACTGGTCTGTGCTCTTCGTCGAGGCGAAGATGAGGAAGATACGACACTGCGGACGCGGCGAAGATGTTACTGCTACGGGAAGAAGTGTTTTACTCCGGCTCGGAGTCGGAGTTGTCGCTGTACTGCTCTTTGTCAACGCCCAGCGACTCATAGAAGTCCACGTCTTTGGTGGCGTCGATGTACTTCGACAGCTCCGCGTAGGCTTCATCCTCCTGGTCCTGGTCTGGCACTGGCTGGGGCTCCTTCAAGTGACCACAGACCAGCTTAACGCACTCGTGCCGCGCGGCCATCACTAAGTCCTGACTCTGCAGATGCCCGGCGGTGGTAGCAGAGTACGACTTCCGCTCCGCCGACGCTTCACCCGTAGATCTCTTTAGCGGAATCGTAGCGACCCAGTTGGACTTCTCCGGTCGGAAGATGAAGTACACAGGGTCGATCGCGTCGGACATCGTTTTTTCCGGCACCGCTTTGCGTTGGTCAAACCCGAACCACGACACCTCGCGCGTGGTTCGCACCGCGACCTTCGCATTGGGTCCCTGCACGATCACCTCCTCTGATCGCGCTTTCTCCGCCGCCGGCACAAACAGCTTGGAGTAAGACAGGGTCGTGGAAAGCCACTCGTCGTCCCGAATGCTGAAGAGGATGCCGCTTTTCAGCACCGTGTGCTTGTCCTCCCACCACCTGCAACCCGTCACGCACGCGATCTTGAAGCGAAACAAGTAACGCTCCCTGCTGGGCTTCGGGTCCAGTACCCACTGCGACAACGTGCGGACGCGGTCGTACGGACTGCAGCACCACCACTGCGTTCTTCCTTTCGGATAATCGGGCTGGTGTTTTTGCTCGAAGTTTCTCCTGAACGTCATGCCCTCGTCAAAGTCCGGTTGGAGAATCTGCCGGCACCGCAATACGTGCCCTTTCAGCTTTCCTTCTTGCGAAACGCAGTAGTACACGTCCGGCACCGTAATGAACTGGTTCTTTTCCGGTTCCCGCCAGATGAGGAATCCGACATAAACTGCTTTCTCCTTGAAGAGGTTGACCGGCCGCCCCGGCTTCCAAATCGGTAGCGGAGTGGAGTATTCTGCAAGGTGTCGCAGCACCACCGGCGGGACGACGAGCTTGTTGTTCGGCGGTATGGGGCCGGAGATTATCTTCTGTAGCTGCGCCGTTTCTACTTTTTCCGGAAACAACGGGTTGCTCAACAAGTACTCGTCGAAAACATCATACAACTTTGAGAGCCACGGATGCAAAAATTCTGTGTCGTAACTAACCAGCTCCTCCAGCTCCGTCTTGTCGTACTCCTTCGCAGATTTCCGCCGCATGTCGAACCGCGACTTCCACTGTTCCTGCAGCTCCTTAAACTCCTCGTACTGGATGTGGTCACCCCGATTGCGAGCAACACGAAGTCCAGCACGCACAACGCCGATATTCGGCGCCACCTTTTTCTCTATCGCCGTCGAAGAGTGTAAACTTTCGGTGAACTGCGTTTGGGGAATCATCGCCACGTAAACCGGCCCCAGCACGGCGAACAACTCCGGCGGCATCACCTCACCGTTAACCATCTTCTGGAGCGACTCTTGGTACACTCCCGTGCAGAGCAAGTTGATGAACGAGTCTCTGTTATCCGGCTCGGTTGCGAGCAACATTTCCGCGTGGACCTTGCGCTGGTTTTCGTCCGGCGAGAAGAGGGGCGTCAACATCCAGGGATAGCAGTGGAACTGGATCTCCCGCGACGGAAGTCTCACTGCGAGGTACAAGAGCAGGCGGGCCTGCAGGGGATCGCCATCACCGAGATACATCCGCTGGCGGATCAAGTCCAGGATTTCGTCCACGGTCTTCGCGCGCGGTCGGTGCGGGAACATGCTCGGCAAAGTCGCGTCGCTCATGACAACGTCCGGGTCGTTCTGTACTTTAACGGAGGCCTCGTGTACGACCTGCATCACACAGCGCGCAGCCGTTACTACTCGCCAGAACCTTTCGTCGGCGACGTGCAGCTTCGCTTTTTTGCACGTCTCCCTCATTTCCCCCTCCTCACGCTTCATCGCGTCGATTTGTTCGATGTTTCTGGTGATCGCGATTCTGTTTGCCGCTAAACATTCGAGCGTCGGGTACAAGGTCATCCACCGGTGCGTCGCCGCCTTCGGGATGTTGACGTAGTTGTGCGCGTTTTTATCTTTTGGTCCCCAGAGGTGCATCGACCTCTGGATGCTGTTGATACCTTCCAGGAAGGAGGGGAAGTCGTGTTTTATCTGTTCGACGATTTCGCCGGTCAATATGTGATATTGGTGGAGTTGACACACCTGTTGACAAAAATGAAACTCCACGTATTTTTTCCTCTTTTTATTTTTGATCTGCTCTTGGCGTTTCAGCTGGAGCACGTAGTTCATCCGGCGGAGACTGCGAAAGCCGGCCAGCACGTCGGCAGCAGCGTCACTCGTGCACACCATGATGCACAGTGGGTCGGATTCCCACGCCGCCGTGGTGCAGCCCGGCAAAGGGCAAACAGTAGCGAGGAGTTCATAGATGTCGGCGATGGTGGTGTACGCACCTCCACTGTGCGACTTCGCCGACGGCACGATGTGCTTGAGATGGATCTGCTTCGTGACCGGGCAGCACTTGTAGATAATCGCCTCCAACGTGAAAGACGAACCGTTTTTGAACGGCGTGCTGTCGGGGGCGACACGGATCACCAGTATTGGTCGGGGTGTTTTAGCAGCACAGCTCAAAGACGCCGCCGCGGCACCATCGTCGATTGCCCGCTTGTACGCGGCCGACGAAAGCTTCATCTCGACCCTGTTCACCAAATTGTCATTCACCTGGGCGTTCCAAAACTGGACGACGTCCAGGTCGTTTGCAATCTCCATGACGACCTCCTGGCGCTTGATGTCGAGGTCTGATTAAGATTTAAGTTTGCGTGTTTATTTCGGTTTTGCATTTGCATTTGCATAGGCATTCGCATACGCATTGGAATTGGTATTGCAAGTTTTCTGTCATGCAACAAACGCCCTAGCTCAACCGCATGGAAAGCTGCAAGCGCCACACGAGTGGCGGAATCATTTTTGTTTCACGTTCATTTTCACACCCGCAACTGCGACTGCAAGTGCAACAACGTCCAGTAGAGATGTAAAAATACCCGCCATTGCTTCCACGTCCGAGCGGTCCCGTAAATTCAACACCCGCAGAATTTTATCCTCCAACCGCTGCGCCAACATCCGGAGCCCGTCCTGATAGTTCAGTTGTTTTTTCGTTGCTACCACCTTGTTCTCCCGCGCGTCCTCGTACTCCAGGTTGCCCTTCAGCGTCAGTAGTGCGCGCCGCTTTTGCGGAGAAGGCAACTTCTCGTACGTGTACTGGATTCTTTTGTCTTTGTTGATGCCCAGTAGTGGGCCCATCACCGGCGCGCTTCCCGGACCGGATCGCAGGGTCATCACGTTGTCAGCGACGTTAACAACTCCGCCAGAAAGTGCTACTTTATCCAACCCAAGGTACCGCGTCTTGTTGCTGAACAGCTGCTCCATTTGGAAAAGGTTCTGCAGTAACTGGATCTGTCGTAGTTGTTTGTTGTGAAGCTATTCCCGGATAATGATAAAGGCGGCGACGATCCTAGGACCGCGCGTTGTGCTTTTTCATTTTCTTGTGCGTCTGCAACTGCAACTTCATCTACAACTACTTCTGCTACAACCACCATGACAATTCCCACATGCCAACAGTACCACTCTTTTCAAATGCACCCAGGTAAACCCTAGCAGTCTGAAGGCTGGTGTAGGGCTTCTTCGTGCACAAGACCTAGACCATGCATATCTGATAGTAAAAAAGGAAATGAAAAAGAAAACGCAACTGCGGCTAGAAGTAGAAGATGTTGGCGCTACAGCTGAAGCACAAACCGAGACCGACGGAGTGGAGCCGCGGCCACTGCTAGTGTAGGAGAAGTAGTGAAAGGCGAATCTCGCACTCGCACCTTTTTCGCCGAGGTTGCGCTGGACGTCGCCAAGATGTAGCCGATGTACTCGTATTTTTCCGCTTTAGTTTTCAGGCTAGAAAGCTTCGCGAGAGAAAAGTTCCCCCACTCGTCGACGAAGTTATTTACCTGATGTAGACGTTGAAGAGTTCTGATATTAGCATACAGCACCGGATCCGGTAAGGAGGGCATCGACGTTGCAATGACGAGCATAAGAATCGGAGATCCAGATCATGAGTGCATCTTCATCTACATCTACAAGTACAACTACACGCAAGTATGAATATCAACAGCTACTACCCAGTACCTTTACTCTCTTCGCTTTTGGTGCGCCAAGGTTTTCCGGATCTAGTCGCTCCGCCTCATCTTCTTCGAGTTCTTTCTTCTTCCTCAAAGCCGCGACGAGAAGACGGTCAAAATGCACAGGAACGTCAAACCGCGCCCGTAATTCCGCAACTGCAAACTTCCGCAGCTTCTCCTGGTTAGGATTTCGCCCTGCTGGTTCATTGTGCATCTTTTGGTACATTTTGCTCAGGTTGGCTTTTTTCGGGGGAAGTCGACACCAGCCTTTGCGGCCTACTGCGCTGTTGTTGTGCACTCTATTCTGCTCGTGGATTAGCACTGGCTCATTCAATTCCCGCGAAGTCGCCTGCTTTCCGCGGTCGCTGAAGCGACTCTCAGCATCCTCCAAAAGGGACACTACGTCGTCCATGTTCACCGCGTTGGCGACGGCAGTTGCGATCGGGCACGTTTGCTGAGGTGGGGGCGGAGGTTCAATTGCTACTGCGGGCTCAACTGCAGGACCAGCTGCGGAAGATGAAGAGGATGGCGCCGCCATCGGTGGCAACGAAAGCGTTTGTGCAAAAAAATAAATCTGGCGGAATCGCAATCGCACGGGCACAGCCACAAACTCGGACCAATAACACAAAGTGCACCACAACGACTACGACAACGACTTGACTCTTCACTATTATTGTTTTCCTGAAAATGAAAACAGGCAATGAAGTTGCAATCGCAACTGAAACTGCAGGCGCAGCTGCAGAGGTAGACGCAGCACAGTGATAGTTATCATCCCATAGTGGTAGTCATACTCGTAATCATATTTACTTTTGGTCGTCCACGTTCTCGTTAGTTTTCGTACCGATAGCAATCGCTAACGCTAACGCTATCGGACCGATAGCAATGGGAATGGGTATGACCTTGGCCTTGACATTGTCGTTGACCATTTGTAATAGTATTAGATGTAGAAGTAGATGCACAAGCACATGTAGAAGTAGTTGTAGTAGTAGCGGAAGAAGAACAAGATGATGATGAAAATGAAAAAGAAGATGAAGAAGCGGATCAAAATCACCCCGGCAATGGGAGGCACGTGTGCATCGCAGGGTCACTTTCTCTTTCACAAATGGAGACACAAACTCAACTCGAATTCGATTTCGAAATGCACAACGCCACAAATCGACTTCGATATCGATCCAAAACACGAGAGCGCAAAAACCGCACAGAGCAGGTTCCGACTCGAACACTACTGCGCGCAGTTGTCTAATTCTAATTCTAAACAAATCAAAATACAAATCCGCGACGTTCAGACTCAGGCGCATTTCTTGTGCTCTCACTCATTACTCATAGTCCTCTTCATGCCCATACTCAAACGACAGTCGCGCACTTGCACGCACTTGGAGCATTGCGTTTGCATTACTGTTGTTTTGATTTTGTTGTGACCGACTCTTACTCTTTCGGCAGCAACTGCGCCTTCTTCTTCACAGGCAGAGTTTTACTCGGAATGAGAATGACACTAGCACACTACTATCACAGGGGACGGCGAGACTTTAAGTGTTTCAGACATCGCTTGCACTTTCGCACTCACTCCACACACTGCTTCTTAAACTTAATACCGAAATAGTTACTCTGACTCTTTATCATTATCTCTATCTTCGTGTTTATCTTAATCTTTTTTCTCTTTCTCACATTTCTGTCTACATCTGACATCTCAGTATCACAACGCAACATCTTCACGCCGCCCGCTACGTCAGGGCTTGAATCATCGCGGCGATGGCGAAGTTGCGGTGCTACAGCATCAACAGGCGGATCACCTCCGAAGCGCCTCCAGTCTCGACCGCGTCCAAGTTCAACTCCACCTCCATGAACTGCTTTTCTTTCGCATCGCTTCCTCTCAACGTACATCTCCATGAACTGCAACCACCTCCAACGTCGACGTTCTGTATTGTTTTTGCATTGATATTGAAATGATAATGAAACAAACAAGGCAGAATCAGAAAGCATGATCACCTTTGTTTGCCATTGCCTTCGCCTAGGCTTGAGTCTGATCGCAATGGAACCGTCTTAGCAGAAGTAGCCGTCTTCTTTGCAAACAAAATGAAAAAAAACATAACCTTCCGCCCCGCCACTGCATGCCGTCCGATGCGTTTCCTCATCTCTTTTCACTTCCGATTTTGTTGCGGAAAGCGCTTCCGCAATTCTCAAACACCTTGGAGTACTCGAATAGTTGTGGTTTCCCGTCAAAAGTTGTGGTTTTGCTGTAAACCACAACTATTCAGATTTGTGACCCACACACACAAATCTGAATAGTTGTGGTTCATCGGTGCGAGGTCGCGGTGTCCAGGATGAAGAGGTCGGTTTTCCAAAAGAGCAAGTACCTAGAACCAAAAATATCTGCACTCAGAACCATCATCTATTTCGGTCATGACTCAAAATTTTTCGATCATGTGCGTTTTATTTTTTGATCATGTGCAAGAAATTTTCGGTCATATGGCAAAAATTAATCAGTAGCTGAACCAAAATTGATGAGTAGTTGAACGAAAATTTTTGATCGGTTCGTCGAGATATGTAGATTTTCCAATGTTCTACTTTTGTATTTTGTTCGTTCATAGGGGATTGCTTGCGTAATTATAGTTTGTCGGTCGTGCTGTGGCTCCTAGTGTTGCCACTTTGGTCGTCATATCAGAAAAAGAGTAGACGTTTTCGTCCTCCCCACAAGAAGAACCTCCAGGAGGAGTACATGTTACCGCAAGTGGCACCACCGACGTCGCACTTCTTGTACTTTCGTCGCACGACACGAGGACCTCGCCACTTTTGACCTCCCGCAAGAACACGAATTTTGGGTTTCGCAGCTTCCAGAACCTGTTACCAAAGCGGTACACCAGACCCTCCTCCCGCCAGGAAAGGGTGTGACAAAACTCGTAGGCCTGGCGGAGGCTGGTAAATTCCGGGAATTGCTGCGGTGTTGGAAACGAGAACATCGGGCGGCTCGGGCGGACCTCGAAAGCTCCAGATCCACCCGTCGTGTGGTTTTCGACATGATTTATTTTCCCCGGAATAACACCAAATGTTCCAAACCAGTCCTGCTGCATCCACCGCCGGGGGCAGACCAATTCAAAGTCTGCGTGCCGGCGCGCCCCGAGAAAAACCAGCTGCGTCTCTTCTATCGGAATCACCGTGGCGGACATCGCTGGATGCAGCAGCTTATCCTGTGCAAAGAAAAGTATCGCACTCGGATTGCAATCATGCATTACAAATCTTGTTCTTATAGGTAAATCAGCATTAGAAATTTCTTCCTCATGCTGAGGAAATTTGTAATGCATTTCTACGAGTGCGTTACTTTTGCAATGCATAGAGCTCGAAAAGAAAGGTCCAGCCCGGAGGAAAAATTTCGTCCAGGCACGCGGTCGTCGTCAACGAATCATCGTGGTCCGCGGCGGCTTCTGGTTGTTCTCGACTGCAATAGTAATTCTTATTCCCCTCGATCATCATCTTCCTCTCGGTCTCGTCCTCAGGCCGGGAGGTCTGCTCGAATAAATAACCGTCTTTGAAACTCGACGTTCTTCCGCGGGTCGTGTGTTTCCGCATCAGGTAAGGCTCGAGCGCCTCTTCGAACAAGTCAAGGTAAGAAGTCGTGCAACGTCTCGATTCCGCTTCAGGTAGTTCTTCTACTTTGGGCTCGAGCGCGTCTACTTCGCCTTCTGGTTTTCTTGCTCCAGCAGGAGTAGGAGAACCAGTATGATAAGCATCTCCTTTTTTGCACGACCTCCTGCGTTCAGGATTATAGGTTCCTACTTCCACGACCCCAGCTCCGGAGCTGCAGAGCCCCGTTTTCATGGAAGCAGAACGTGGACGGACCTCGTCGGCGCAAGAACGTTGCCGGGGTCCTCGTCCTCCGCCCGAACGAAACACCTCGGCCCGCCCCGCGTCAATCGTGTTGTTGGTGGATATGAGTAAACTGGCCTTGTGGCCGTCGATCCGGGAATTGCCCCGACGCCCGCCGACGTTGCATCGTAAGGAAAAATCCCCCCTCCCCATATCGAGACGGGATTTCTGACGCTGGATTTGTGAGGCGTGAGGCGTAACATGATCGCTCTCGGAAGAGGTGGAACAGTCAGCAGCCCGAACTCATCGGTTTTGCCAGGTCCGCAACCCCCTGGGGGTGAAATACGGGGGGATTTGTGTACATCACAAATGCGCTTTGTATTGCGGGAAGGCATTGCGGCCAGATCCCCAGCCTAGGTCGGGGCGTTTGGGTCTAGTTGCTCAGCATTGCAAACGGCTGCCCTCTAGGCCCAAGAGCATGGCAAATCGCTTCCATAAGGCGGCGCCAGCTTCTGCCCTTGTCTTCTTGCCAGACAAATGCGATTTGTGGCCACAAATCAGCAACACAAATTTTCGGAAACATAAGCTCCTCTCAATGTGGGGAGGAGAAGTTTTTCCTTGCAATACGTTGACAACCTTGATCAGGCACCCGTCATACTTCTTTTCGAAACTGCCAAGATGCTCAACACGAGCAGCTGCCGGCGCGACAGAACTTTTTCGTAACGTAATGCCGGCACGACCGGGACTCGCACGACACCACGTGGAGGTGGACAACAAGTCCGGCGTCATCATCTTTGGCTTCTGCGAGCACGATGAACCAGCTCCAGGTTTGTGGTCATCATCTGCTCGCGGCACTACACCATTGTGCTCTACCATTACACTTAAATCACTATCGTCAGACGTACCAGTATTTTCCTTCGTTGTGGCTGAGGTGGTCCCAACTTCTTGTAGCTCGGTCGGGCGGTGGAAACGAGTACGACTCTTCGCTATTGTACTTGTTGGCTCAATCATGTCAGTTGCTGCTGCTCCTGCTGCACCCGCCCGGAAGACTGTCTCCAAGTCCCGCCCAACGCATATCACACAGAAAAAAGCGGGCAGGGCATACTTCTTTGTAATGCAAAAATAAATACACAAGAAAATTTGTCATGGGTGGCCCCATAGCATGCTGTTTCGGATATGCAATACAGATCCTTTTGTGTATTCATTTTTGCATTACAAATATGCCCTGCCAGCTTTTTTCTGTGTGATAACGCAGCGCCCCTCGCCGTACACGTGGAAAAAGTCAAACGGGCAGAATCAAAGTGAAAATAAGCGCCAGAGTCCTTCAAGCTTTCAACGCTGAAAACGCTGGTGTCGAGTAGCAACTCCACTGGGAATATGTAGCGAGCACGAAAAAAATTTTCTATTTCTTTATTGTTGTATTCGCTTGTTCATCCGCTTGAAGCCATGCATACTAAAACAAAGTAAAGGGTGGCGCTGTGCAGACTTGTCATCTTGATAGGTAGCAGACGATGTTTTCCAGGGTGTCATCCAAAATGATCCCGTATGGAAGCGTCAGGATTGAAATCGTCAAAGTTGAAATAGTTTGTGATGCATAAAATGCAACCCACAAAGTGCCTGTCTTGCAGAGTAGGCAAGTGAGGCCGATTGTGAGCCTGTTCAGGGTTTGAAATAGAGCTGCTAAAGTAGCATGACAAAAGCAGTCTTCTGTGACCAAACAGCATGACAAACTGGACTCCGGTTCTATGAAAATTTGTCATGCGCCGCTTGATAAGTGGGCTTCTGACTCGCATCCATTTTATGCATGACAAACTATTTCAACTTTGACGATTTCAAACCTGACACATCCATATCCCGCGCGCCTCCCGCACGCGGGGGTCGCCGAAGTCCGAGCAGTGTTTCAGGTATTTGAAAAGATAAAAGCACGACTCGTCTCGTCCACCTTCCTTCGTGGGGCAATCATGTGCATGCCGCTGCTGCTGCCGCTGCCGCGGAGTGTTAGTAGTAGTGCCACCAGCAGGTCGCGCCTCTGAACGTGTAGCGGAGCAGGCTGTACTATTTTCCCTAGCGGTACTAGCCCTGATGTCGTCGTCGTCAAGATCTGCCATGCTATTACTTTGTTCCCTTTCCTCTTCCTGTAGTGATTCTACTTTTCCTTTATCTCTGGGAATAAAACTCTTCCCGTCTTTCCTCGCTGCTACGTGGTATAGCTCGGTACTACGTGGAGTAGGGGATGACGTAGGGACCACAGGTAGAGAACTTGCCCGTGAAGATGTAGATGGGTTCCTCGAAGCACCAGGACAACCACTCCGCACCATCAGTTTCAGCTCCCGCTCGCACTTCTTCACGATTTTCTCGGCCGTCCACGTCGGGTGGGCTTGTCGCAGGCCTTTCAGGTAGCTGAGCAGGTGGGACATCTTCTTCGTTTCCTTTTCTTTCCACGACCGTGCTGCACAGGAGCCATTTAATGCTGGTCGGCACAACTTACACTTTATCACTGCTTTCGCAAAACCAGCTTTCAATACTTTTCACGTGCCAGCAGAGGTGTTTCAAACTTTAACGCGCGAGTTGTAGGCGCTTTAGTAGTAGAGCTACTTTACTTAGTACTGCGCAGCATAAATACGTGATCGTTAACGCCGCGATCTAAAAGTTGTGCATCTCACGAACAGAAACGTCTTCCGTGGAAACCGGGCACGACACGAACCTGCCCAGAGAGGACGATGACGAAACGAAAAACGAATAAAAGACGAAGATAAAATCGCTGCTAGTGGTAGTGAAGATCACGATGTGCAATAAAGAGCCTATCCTCCTACTAGTAATCGAGTGTGGTGGAACTCGTGCATTTCTGTTTCTACCGACGACCGCAGTTGAAGCAGCCCAGCACCAGAGTTTACGAGCTTTATCACTATAAAGAATCTGAAAATAAAGTCGTGGTCTTGACAAAGGACCCACTTCTACACAGGCAATGGTACATAAAACTACAGCTGCAACTCCTGTGTACTAGTGCCGCGCACGAACAACCTGAAAGGGCGGAGGACTTCTGGTTTTCTATATGAATGCGGCCATACTTTTTTTCCGAAAGAACGCGAGCGGCGCGACGTCCACAGCACCTACAACTCTGCAAGTGGAAAAATAAACGGCGCAACTTTGAGAATTACTTTTCGCTTACAGATGAAGATCGGCAAGCGTGCTGTATTGATGAATCGTATCAGATCGGAGTGCCACTTCTTTTCCAACTTGCACTGTCGCTGTCGCCTGTTTGATGGTTCGAAAGGTCGTGGTGGTCCTCGTGCCAAAATACTTCTTCTTCTTCATACGTAAAAATTGAAGTTCTTTCATTTCTTGTTACACTAACTCGTTTATTTTCGATGTAAGTACTTACTTGTGTGGTCTGTAGTCCCCTCGAAGAACTACAACTCCTTGTTGTAAGCAAGCAGCAGCACTTATCCCGAGGAAAAACGTACCCACACCAGAGTCAGGATGGGGATTTTGCAACACAAACCTAGGAGTTTTGTGAGTCACGCATGACAAGTTCCGCTCTGCAGTGTAGTGCAGGTTAGCAAGTGCAGCCGCATCACAGATTCATCTGCTCATCCTGCTCACAGCATCACAAATTCCAAAACACGATTGGAAAGGGCTCTCATGGGGATGCGCATTACAAGTCTTCCTGTCTTTGCAAATCTGCGTTACAACTCTGGTGTGGGTACGTTTTTACTCAGGATAGCACTTCCGAGAGGACGACACGAAAACGGCCAACGGCCTGCGGCACGACCGAAGGGGGGGGGTCGTTTTTGTTATCTCCAATAAGTATTAGTAATTCCTAGGTAGAAGTCGTCAATTTTAACTCCAACAAGACCTTTCCAGCATCCATCACGAGTGTACTTGGAAAACCCGGAGATGCGGCAATTTAGTCAGCAAGTACTCGGGCGTCCGGTGTTTCACGTTAGTGCAGTATGCAATACAAATTTCCTGTACATGTACAAAATGCA
This sequence comes from Amoebophrya sp. A120, assembly GCA_905178155.1. Taxonomy (NCBI): domain Eukaryota; class Dinophyceae; order Syndiniales; family Amoebophryaceae; genus Amoebophrya; species Amoebophrya sp. A120. The sequence continues at coordinate 2,604,504 of CAJINV010000010.1, read as the reverse complement.
TCACAAATTTCACCAACGTGGAGCATGCCGCTTGTCATGCTGAGCAGAATTATAAGAAAGCTTTGTCATGCAGAATTCGCATTTGTACATGTACAGGAAATTTACTGTGGATATGCAGCCATTGATGTCTAGCGTTGTCAGCGTATCGCGAAACTTGCTGCCCAAATAGTCCACGGCGCGGTCGGTCAGGTTCAAATTGCCGAAAACGCTCAACTATGCACTGCAAAAGTATCGTACTGGTATAAATTGCATTACAAATTGACTTAGCATTATAAATTGAATTTGTAATGCGGATTTGCCTTAGCAAAAAGATTTGTAATGCATAAACGCAATTAGTACGAGCACGATACAACTTTTGCACAGGATATCAACTCTTCCAGACTCTCAACATTGTCGCACAAAGCTTTCACGCCGCTATCCGTGATGTGCACGCACCAAGAGAGGTTGAGCACCTGTTGTGAAGTGGTTTATACTAGTATAGTTGATGATAGATCTTCGAATAGGAGGCAGAGAGCTGGTGCTGCTGTGCGTGGTACTAATACGCAGGATCAACAGAACATGGCATCACACATGAGCATGACTATTTTTACAAATCAGCACTATACCTTCAACTTCCTCCCCACGGTGGCCAGATTGTCGTCTGAGATCTGCGTGCCACAGACGTCTAAAAGCTCCAAATTCGGCACGTTTTCCAGCGTATCAAATGTAAAAGTGTGTGGGTCTGGAAAAGTCATGCTGTTTCTGCATGACGCAGAAGGTCTGACATGGAAGCTCTAGCATCACAGGTTTCGAGAAGCTTCCGCAATGCCGAACCCGCATGACAAATCGCCCATTTTGGTGGCAGAAAGCGAGCAGCTTTTGCTACCTATGCATGAGAGATTTTTGTGTGTTCCGAAATGCGCATCACAGGGTACATCCTTCCAGACCCAGACATTTTTGTATTTGATACAGCGGAAAAGCGTCCGGCAGCAGGTGCGCGTTCGCGTACACCCGCAAGACCTCGAGCGTTTTATCAAATGCAAAAGTGTCTGGGTCCGTCTGGAAGATTCTTACATTTGTCATGCACGTCTGACATGACTCGAGAATCTGTGATGCATAGGAGCATCGGAAAACAAGGCTCTCCTATCTGTCACGTAAAAACGTTGTTATTTCTCATGCGGAATACGCAACACATAGCAGCTCAAAAATTTGTCATGCCTGGCTGCGTATAATTGCAGTCCGGCTATTATCCAGCACTTTTAGCATGACAACTTTCCAGACCCAGACATTTTTGCACTTGATACGTCTTGCAGCGGCGCAGAATTTTTCGCACCCCGGCACTCGAAATCTTCGGACACCGGGTCAGGTCCAAGTGCCTCAAATGTGGAGGTGCTGCGAGTTGTGGCTGTATTAATCCTGCACGACTGCTGTTTTGGCTCATCGGGGACGACGAGGTACTAGCAATTGTAGCACCAGGAGCAGCTGCGCCACCCGTCACAGACGGCATTTTCGCTGGTGGTACCATCCTGGTCGAGGCGCTGCTTGTAGTTCCCTGACCGGCGCTAGTACCTCCTAAATGCTTCGAAATCTCTACCGCCGTAACGTCCGTCGCCAATACGCAGCCCGCGATCGAAAGCCGCTCCAGCTGCCGGCATTTCACCGCGATTTGGCTCAGCGACTTGTCGGTCAGCTGTGGATTCCAGTACAGCTGCAACTCTTTCAGGGTGGGGTTTTGGTCTAACACCTGCAGCAAGTGTTCGTCTTTCAGCTGTTATGAAACAGAAAAAGTGTAGTTTTTACCACTGCTTTTCTCTTTTAGCGGTTCATTTCCCGCAGCACGCAAGAACATCCTTGCAAGACAAAACGTCACGTCATACCTTTGCATATGCTAGCGCTAAGCACAAGCGCTACGAAAAATTCCGGTCACTTTTTGCATTTTTGCGCCGGATAGCTGCATGACCCTGATGACATCAAATCGCACTAGATATAAAACGCTAAAGTACAACACAACTTTTTCCTGCCCTAAGTCTTGGAAAGTGTCTGCGTTGTCCTGGTTCTGCAGGTGGTTCAAGTCAATGTACTCAAAATTTTTGACCAAATCGAGCCAGCCGGGGTCGAAGCTCGTGTTGAAGGCGAAAGTAATGGACTTTAGGTTGCTGCTGGTGTAGTTAATATTGTTCTCGTCCTGTGGGCTGTTGATCTCAGCTGAGTCGTGGTTCTGGTTTTGATCTTCTGCTGACACTGTCGTGCAGGAACTGTTCGTCACTTATCAAATGCAAAAATATCTGGGTCTGGAAGAATGCCAGATTTGTCATGCATATTTCTCATGACCATTGATGCCTGTAATGCATAACCTAGCATCACAGGTTTTTAGAACCCTTCCTGCTGCACCTTCCGCATGAGAAATGCCCTGTCCGTGTAGCACAAACTGCACCCCTCTTGCTGGTCACGCAATACAAATTTTTCTAGAGTCCAAAAACAGCATGACAAGTTGCAATCTTCCAGACCCAGACATTTTTGCAGTTGATATCACTTGTGAGGCGGCAAAAATTTTCGCCCGCAACTCCTCCACCGTCTTCCCAAACCGGAAGTCCAGATGCTGGTCAGGTGCAAACGAACTTCTCACTTTTGTTTCCTGCTTGTTCGACGCCGGTGTATCTATAATATTTGGCGTCGTTTCAAGCCCAGAGATTTTACCATGGGCGGCGGGGAAAGACGTTGTAGTAAGAGACGCGGCTCCACTACTCGACGACGATGCTCCTGCAGCTCCGCCAAAAGTCCTCAAGGCTGCTCCCGCGGGCGGTCTCGCCGCCCAGCTGGCGAAGTGCTCGTCGCCGAGTCTACTGGAGGGCGCGAAAAGGGGGCAGGAAGAGGAGGTTGATGGTGCTGGGTTTGATGTCTCACCAGCGAGTGGTTGATCTTGATCCCGAGGACCCGTCCTGCTTTGCAAAAAGTTATTTTGCGGTTCATTTTTCGCAGTAGCGGAACCAACAAGGGCTCGGGAGCCCAACTTTGGAAGGTGCTCTACTCCCGACTTTGTTTCACGACCATCAGGGGGCGCACTACTTTTATTGTTCATACCGAAGATCTGTAGTTTCCTTTGCTCCGGCAAAGATGCTCTCCTGCTGCTCTCGCTGCTGGTGCTGCTGCTGGTCGCGGGAACTACAAATTCTTGCTCTTTATTCGGTACGGGTACACCAGTAGTTTTCGTTCCAGAAACGACTGTGGGCTCCTTCTGCCCGGTCGATGTTTCAAGGTGAAAATGATTATGATCCGCGGTACTAGGTTTATTCTTTGAAGGTGACGATTGAAAAGCGCGAGCTGGTGTTCTTGGTGGTGACACAAACGTCGACCCTGCCAATTCTAGTCCTTGATGACGCGGGTTGTTCGCTTCGCGAGTGTCTGCGCGGTGCGGACAACTGTGCGGGGCAGCAAGTACTTCTAGCCCAGGAGCTGGAACAAGAACTTCTGTAGTACTATATGGTCGTGTAGTCCTCGAAGATGACAAAGTCCTCGGCGTCGATTCCTCTGCTGGAATGAGTTGCTGCCCCCCTTGCGACTGACTTCTACCCAAAACACGGCCGGTCACTGGTAGCGGTGGAATACTATGTCGTGGTTCTTCGTGTAGAAGTTGCAGGACGACCGCTGTCATGCTGAGTACTAGAGGACACCTCCACCACCAGCAGTACAATGTTCTTGTCCCAAGGTATTGTCGTGATCTTCAGAAAATTCGCGTCGCCCGCGCCCACAGCCACACTTGGTGATGTTCGTAGATGATATTGTTGCTTTTGTACACAAATGCCATCACATGATGACCACATGAAAAATGCCTTCTTGCTGTTTTATTTCCTCGATGTTACTTTTATTTATAGTATACTACACTCACTTCTTGTTGCGTCTTGCTAAACATGAATCTTCCATATCGGCCTCTTCATTTTTCTCAAGAATTTCTAGGAAAAAATGAACTCTTGCTTCTTCACTATCTGCAACGGAATAAACGCACCAATTTCGCTGTCTTGGATGGTTTTTACTCCTATTCACTAATTTTCTCGGGCGACCGTTGAATACACCGCCAACAGAACTTTTTCCTCCGGTGAGTCCCCGAATATCATGTCTGTGTTCTTCTCTGGTCATGCAAACCATAATGGTGCACGAAACAGAGCTATGACGTGCAGATCTATGTACTTCTGTCGGCTATTTAGAAGTACCTCCTACTTTCCTCGTAGTGTCTAAATAGGTACAGTGGACGAGGGAGGAGTGTCGTGGTACGTAGTGCTAAATGAGATCGTTCATCCGGCATAGTGCCTCAGAAGTGCTGGATCATCTTTGAAGAGTAGTTGATCCGTGCTTGATGTACCTCGCTCCTCCATCGCCACTGAAAGAGAAAGTACTGCAATTCTTATTCGGATGGCAAGGAGGACAGAGCCATAGGCATAGATCATGATCCCAATCTTGTCTAGAAATGGATAGCTGTACGGAAATCCGCTATTGAAGGCGGGAACAAGCCAACAATACTTCTGCCCCTCGCCGCCGCACAGTGCGGCCTCCTGACGCAACACTTTCCGGGTCCTTTCCCACAACACGGGGAATAAGAACGAGTTTTTTCTCATCATCTTGTTGCGCTCTCATTCATTTATTTCCGGGCGTAGTTCGCTTTTTCCAAAAGGTTGCGCGGCCGCGAAGAAGGACTACAACAGCTGCAATTCATTTTAGTATTTCTTCCGCGGAAGCGCAGAGATGGAGTTGTTCTGCGGAGATGAATTCAAATAGACGGCCTGATTTCTATGCCCTGCTGGGAATAGACCCGGCATGAAACATTGCATCATCAAGAAGTACACATGGAACAATCTTCTTTCATTGCACAAAAAATGCAGCTTATTTGGTCGACCACGCGTTGCTGGCGGAGTTGTTTCAGGTGTAGATGGAGGTTTCTTTGATGTACAAGGACTCGTCGTCCGACGAAGCAACAGTAAACAATGTCGACGTCGGAGTTGGCCCGGAGTGGCCGAGGGTGGTACTTACAACTAAGTGCAAGAAAGGCCCGCCTGAAATAAACCATTTCAACCTGGGCCACCGTCGAATTGCTTTTGCCGCCGCGATGGAAGATGGTGCTCTACTTAGCTTGTTTTTCTTTTTGCGCCGAGAAATTCTTCATCTTCGATTCACAGCTCTGCGTGAGCACCGCTACTACCCTCGCCCCGACCTTGTTGGTCCGGTTCAACATCTACCGGTCGTGCTCCAGCGGGCGCCCAGGATGCGCCGTCTACTGTACTTCTTACCGGATCTTTCTCCAAATTCCCTGCATCTTCGTTTACATCCGAAGCTACCCTAGTACTTTTCCCGGACGCGGCTCCAGCAGGACCACCCGCGGGTGAGACGAGATTTTCCTTGCCCTTTCCCCCCTCCTGTTCTGCTCCCCGGGCTTTGCTACTTCTCCTTTTCGCGTCGTGTTCTTGCTTCTTAAATTGTAGACTCGCGGCGTCCAAGGAAAAAAAAGCTGTTACAGTTAAACATTCTGTTTGCATATTCAGCAACACAAATTTGGTCTTCTGCGGGAGGACAAGAGAAACTTGCATAAACATATAATGCATTCTCCGCATGACAGGACTTCTTTGCAATATTGCTTTCATCTTCTACAACACAATCATGTGGACGTCGATGAACTGTAACGTCTTCTTCTTCTTTGCATACGCCGTATCCTGAGAAAAAACTGCTTCACTGTGAACCTGTGATGCAGAAAATGAAGCACAAAACTATTTGTCTTGCTATACATGCAAGGCATTGGATTTTCCACCGTGTTTTCCCTTGGGAAGTGCGCATGACAAAATTTCAGTGTCGTGTGTAACAAACTTGTGATGCAGATCTTGCAAAATCATCACAGTGAAACAGTTTTTTCTTTGCATAAGCCGGTACGCGGGTCCAATCCAGCTCGATGTCGCGCTTCGGTAAGTTGTACTGCTCGCGAAAAAATTCGAAGACTGGGTTTGGCGGCCGTAAGTCGATCGCGCGGGAGAGGGTGTCCAGAGGCTCCACGATGGAGAGAAAAAACTGCGTCCGCCGTTCCCCCGGGATGACGCCCAGGTAAGACGAGGACAGCAGATCAAACTCGAAGAAAAGCCGTACCTGTTTTGATACTGACATCATCAACAGAACATAAACACTCGCAAACTTTTTGGCATGACAAAATACCAACGCAAAGCTGCTTCATTGCCCGCATGAGAAGTTGCTGAGTGACTATTAAAATGAATAGCATTTATTTACAACTTCAACTTCTGTACCTTGCTGTACCAGGAGATCAACCTTCGTCTTGCGTGGTCGATCTCCCGTCCTCGGGGGTGATTATGCAGTGCAAATACCGATCTGGGTCTGGAAACCTTTTGATGCGGTACTAGCGGTAGTGGTTCTTCAGCAAAAAACATGCAAGGCACGCCTGACAAGATCTCCATTACTTCCCAGACCCAGACCTATTTGCACCAATGCGTAGTGGTTTATGTACTGCAATTCCAGGAAATCTTATCGCGGCCAGAAAAAAGTGTATACAGTTACAGTGACGCATTTGTTGTAAGTTCAGCAACACAGACTTTCTCTGAATGCCGTGGAATGCACAAGAGAGATAATAAGGGAAAACACAGAAGAAACGAGGCGCGCAAGCATTTTGTGCATGACAGAAAAATTCTGTCATGCTTGGCCCGCAATACAATGCGTAACTGTAAAAACACTTTTTTCTGCGCATAAGTCGTAGGCGTATTGCCAGTTTTCCGTCCCGAAGCTGTTTATGCAAGAAGAAAACTCTGTAAGTGTAAGTCTGTGATGCAGAAAATGTATAAGCAGTTACACTTCTCATGCCACCCACACTGTCCTGTTTTTTTTTTTTTCAAAGATGTTTATGTTTTCACATACAAGCTGTGCATGACAGGATTTCTCTGTGGTCATGCAGAACGAATTTGTCATGCTGTCACCTGAACAAGACAGCTACACTAAATACAGCTTTTTCCTTGGATACTGTTCGCCCCTTTCTCACTGAGTCCCGATCCCCCGAGCCCCACCCCGGCACCCTTGGCGACCGCCCCGGCCGACGCCTTTTGGAAATCTTCCAGAAGGTCGAGCGCGTCGAGTATCACCGGGTCGGAGTACTCCGTCAGTAAGGTGTTGAAAAGTGGCCCCTGCTGCATATTGCGGTAGATGAACTGAAACTGCAGGTTGAAAAGCACCGTGGTGAAAAGCGTGACCCACGTGGCCAGCATGGACCAGTTGATTTCCTGGACCCATTTCGTCGTGGTAGACTTCCGGGTAGAATTTTTGGGAGAGGTCATGGCGCTACGGTGCCGGTGTGCTTCACGCCGTAGTACTAGAGAACGGCGAGCTTCGTCAATTTTATTCAGAGCGGTGTGGAAAATGCTCTACAAATGCTCCTGTCTCCAAAACGGTAGTGGTCCCGCGCTGCATTTCATCGTAACAGTTGAGATTCTAACACATCATGAGCGGGCGGCCAAAGCTTTAGGTCCCATGCCGGTTCGGTTCATTTTTTTTTTTGCCGCCTTCGTCCTTCGTCAACCAGATGAGAAAGAACAAGGTCAAGGAGTCTAGTACGATTATTTTTCTTTATCTGTGCCGGAAACTTCGACTTCCTCAAATCATTTACATGCACAAAACACTTTTGTGTAAGTCCTCCACTGTTCTAGAGCCCGAGAGCGGTTCAACTGGAACCGTTGAAGAGGCATCATATGCTGTTGTACGAAACCTATGTACTATTGTATTAAAGCCTCGAAATAAAATTCTACAAGACGATCTTCGGAAAAAGTTTGGCAAAGTGCGGAGCTTTCGTATCTTTGAATTGCGAGGGTTTTGCACGAGAATCATGCAGCGCTGATCGAGATTGGGATAAGGTCGATTGTGAAGCTCGTGTTAAATACACGTCCGTGACAAAAAAACAACCGATGATCTTGCCTCCGCAAGAGGTAATAGTGCTAGGAAGTTCATCTTCGCAGTGCGCTGATCTTGGTCTTTCTTCATATCCTCTTCAGAAGTCAGATCGTTTTGCTTTGTGACGCGGATGATCTCGTTGCCTTCAAAAAAAAAGTATGATCATTCACATTCACTGTGTGCTTGCTATTATAGACAACTACTCGCCGATAGTAATCTTATCACGGTCCCTCACTTCGTCTTTCTCTCTCGAACACGAAAACGAACAAAAATATAAGTGCCAAAACGCGACCATTGTCAACAAAGAAATATACTTTGCGTCGTGGTATGAAAGGCGAGTTGAGGAAAGATTTCAGTGGAGGCACGAAAACGTTTCAATAGCAGTCCTGTTCGACAGGGTGTGGGATGGGCAGCGCTGGGGGTTGCTAACGGTTTTCTCTTGTTCCATCGGGAGGGAGGATGACTATAAGAAGGTGGAGTGTAATTATCGATCTGGATTCCTTATGCCCATCTTTGGAATTGTATTCGCGTAGCAGAGGCGAGGGAGCTACGGGGGCATGTCATTACAGCGGAGACTCTGGGGGCATGTACACATTCAAAAATGTTGTGGAGGAGGTTACAAATATTAGTACGGATGTGAGGCGGGCAACTGCGTTAGCGCGAAACGACGCGCAAATGCTGAGGGCGATAGGCATAGATGGAGGTCGACGTAGCAGTGAAGAAAATCATACCATCAGGTGCGTCGAGCGGGTTCGTTCCCAAAGCAGGTAAGTTTTTGACTGAGTTTGTTCGAGGGAAGGGATGAGAGATTAAGCGAAAATGAATACCTCCATCAGGTAGATTCGAATACAAGGTGATCAATGAAATCAATAAAAAGCTTTGGATATGGAATCGGTATCGGACTCGGCAACGCTAGAAAATACTTAAATAACTGCGAAACAGTACCCGGTGCGAAACTTTTCTTAGCTCGGTAGCAGCTTAAGTGAACAACAAAAAGCCTATACCTGCTGGTATTGCAAAGTCAAACTCTTACTGGGCGAGGCAGGCACCCCAAACGCAGGTCTCGTCAGCCCATTCGATTGTTTGTGATCTGCAACAAGGATTGGATCCGCATGGCGCGTACGCCTTCTCTGGTGCGTTTCCGTCTTTTCGTACTTTTTTGCAAATGGGCGGCGTTTTCACAAACAGTGTAGTTGCTGCCGTTCGAATGTCTTCGGCCGGCTTCATCTCCTTCTTCCCACCCGCGCCCACCTTCTTCGCCCCAGCGTCAACTTCCAAGAAGTTTCCCCCGTCTTCTTTCCCGATCCACTGGTGCGTGGGCGCCTGGATCGCCGCGGCGGAGGCGGCAACCGAGAACACAAGTGCCTTCTTCATTTTTTTTTCACAGCCGCGGAAATTACTTGAAGATTTACGATAAGTACTCTGTTGGGAAGAAGAGCGGCCTTTGTGCTATCTTGGAATTTTCTGCAGGACTAGGTTTTCCTAACTCTTTTCGAAGAAAAGCAGGGGTGTTCCTGGATTGATTTTATAAATATTTTACCAAATAGTCTTTACTGAAGTTGAAGTAGACACGGGTCTCTACCAAAAAACCAGAGTAGAGGTCTTGTTCGTGAGTTGTCCAGCGGCCAGACCAGCTTGGTGGACGAAAAACGCGTACAGAGATTGCAACGAAGACGAAGAGAATGAAATATGTACGAGTTCAGGTTTTGCACGGTGTGAACGAAGGCACGGAAAGAACCAGTTCGTAGTTCTTGGTGTTCCAGTACTATACATTTCTGAGCCGACACGACAACGAATGATCCACGGGGATGCAATACAGGAAGCAGAATCTTTGTCAACGAAGAAAGAGTAGCGAGCCAAACTTGGGTATCACAGGACCACAACATGCACGTGGCGGGGGAGGAGGCACGACTACGTCTACGACTACGATAACACGAACTGCATAAATCGTCGCAGAGGGTCCAAGTCAGCACATGAGGTTAGAAGCTCACGCACATGCTAGTTGTACGTGAAATTCTTCCACACTAGTATGTCGTTTTTCTTTTCTTCACTTCTTCGCGCACTTGCATCACTTTCTTCAGTAATTCATCGCATCATATTCGAATATCGTCCACGTTGGTTAGAAGGTATTAAGTAAGTTCATGTCATCCCAACTTCAAAACGCTTTGCAATTTTTGTTTCACCTGGTTGTACAATTGCGCTAGTTTTTCCTTGTTTTCCTTCTTCACACCCCCAAAATCTCCGTCGTGACCGCCGCCAAAATCTCCGTCCTCCGAGTCCGAAAGGTCGGAAAAGTCCAGCTCGCACTCCTTGCTGTTATCAAATGCAAATATGTCTGGGTCTGGAAGAGTGTGATGCTGCTTGTGCATGTCACAGAAGGTCTCGCATGCAAGTCCTAGCAACACAGGTTTTGAGCAGGTTAGGCGATGCCTAATCCGCATGACAAGTTCCCTCTTTTGGTGACAAGAAATGAGCAACTTTTGCGGTCCATGCATGACAGATTTTTTTCTGGTCTCAAATGCGCATCAGAAGTTTACATGTTTCCAGACCCAGACTTTTTTACAGTTGATAGCTGTGCCGCTTGAACCACTCCTTTTCTTTGTGCTTTTTGGACACCTCGTGCAATTGCTTCTCCAAGTTCGAACAATTTTCCAACAGTTGCCGCAGCGACTGGAGCTTCTTGGCCTGCGGAACCGCCAGTTCCAAGATTAGTTCGTCTCCCTTCTCGCCAAAAAGGTTCTTCTGCGCTACTAACTCGTCGTATTTCTGCACGTCGCCAGGTGCACGCATGATCAACGCCGTACCGGCTTTGCCGGCGCGGGCGGTCCGGCCCGTGCGATGAATGAAAATCTCGGAGGAACGCGGAGCCTGTTGTTTTGTTGGAGGAAGAAAATTATTCGGTCATGGTCGTTTTAATTTCGCGCCGAATAGGCAAGCAGGCACGTTGAGCGCTAGGCGAGTCGGAAATGCAAATGAAAATAACGGCCTTTTCAACGACGTTGTACGGCAAGTTGTTCCGCGCGTCTTCTATATCCGAATAAACTAGTATAATTCTGCCACAAATCAGGATGCCTTTGAGTTGTTGTCAGCGAGGCCAAGCTAATGGCGACTCGACGAAAATGGATGGCGCGGCACTTTTTGCATTCATCACTTTAGTTGTGTTTGTCACGTCGCATTTGGATAAGGAGCGACTAGATTTGTCGTGCGAATAATAGTCAAGAAATATGCACCAGCTGCTGGTGCAAAAAACCTGTCGTCAGACATCTAAGGAAAGTAAAGCAATGTCCCGCATGCGCTGCACAATGAACGCGCAATGGCGGAGCTGTGGTGCAAACCACTCCGACAAGTTACTGTCACGCACGTAAAAATAGTACACGACAAATTACATCAGAATGACAACTACACACCCCCACCGGCACGATTGCTTCAGCTCTGTCGGTCACTTACTGCGAATGTTTGAGAAACGGTTCTTCTGTTTACTCAAAGCTTTGTCATCATGATAGATTGCATAGAAGGCCAACTTTTTTCTTGTAATAGAGACTTTTGCATCACAGAATCAATATCAAAATCACATAAACAGTCAGTTGTTTAATTATCTACCTGATAATGCACCACGTAGTTCACATCTGGGACGTCCAGCCCGCGGGCCGCCAAGTCGGTGCAAATCAGAATGGCCGCGTCCTTCGGTGGACTTTGCATTTGTTGCTGCTCTTTTCCATCTTCTACTTCACAAGTTCTGGACGAGGACACCCCATGAAGATCTAGTACAACCCCGCTGTTTCGGAACTTGTCCATTTTGTTGAGCCTTTCCTTCTGGGACATGTTGCTGTGCAAGGCGAAAACGTCGCAATTTAATGGGTACTCGTTCGCGGACCTTTTTGAATTTCCCGCATAAAAATTCTTTTTCCCACCATGAAGACCATTGTTTCGCCTAGTACTACCCTTCTGCGGCACAATCGCCGCGAGTTTCGACTTCCCCGCGTCGCTCCCGAGGAGAAGGCCAAAAAGGGAATAGAGCCGGTAAACCATGTATCAAATGTAAAAGTGTCTGGGTCTGGAAGAATCCAGCTTGTCATGCTGATCTTGGATTCTAAAAAAATCTGTATTGCATGAGCAGCAAAGAGAGTCCAAGTTTTGCTACACGGAAAGAGCATTTGTCATGCGGTATAGGCATCAGGAAGCCCTCACAAAATCTGTGATGCTAGGGCATGCATCACAGACATCAGAAGTCATGCAAAATGTGCATGACAAACCTGGCAATCTTCCAGACCCAGACATTTTTACATTTGATACCATGGAAATCGCGTTCGTGAACACGATCATTTTCGGGGTCGTGACAGAAGCTGGTGTTGTTATCAAATGTAAAAGTGTCTGGGTCTGGAAACTTGTGATGCTGGTTGGCGTATCATGAGCAAGGTACACAAGTGCTGGCTCAGCATGACACGTTTCTGAGCTTGTAGGTGTTGCCTATTCTGCATGACAGAGTGCGTTTTTGCATGACAGAAAAATGGGGCTTTTCTTGGGTAACGTACATGACAGATTTAAGAGTCATGCCAGACAAGCATGACAAACATGCACTCTTCCAGACCCAGACATTTTTGCAATCTATAGTTGTTGCGTCTTCGCTATTCGATGCTGATGTTCTCGGTGCTGCTCCACGAACATCAGCAGGAGCTCCTGACCTACTATTTTGCTGCAGCATGGCGATCTGCTGCAGCACGTAGTAACACAGCAAGCAATCCCGGTCCTCATCTTTGGTAAAACTGAGTCTTTCGAACCGCAGTTTTTCCGGAAAAACGCTGCCGCTCTTAGTTATTGTTGCAGCACTTGCGGCAGCCAGCAATCTCGTCTTCTGCTGCGACAGGTCGATCACAACGGGTTTGTTCATTTTCGACGCATTCGACGCGCCGGCGCAGAACCGGACCTTTTCCATCAGCGGCTCCACATCCGCCAAGGTGGTATCCTGTGCAAAAGTATCGCACTCGTAGTAATTGCAGTCATGCATTACAAATCTCCGCCCCAAGGCAAATCAGCATGACAAATTCCGTTTCTCATGCTGGGCAAATTTGTCATGCCATTTGTACTAGTACGATACTTTTGCAATGCATATGTGGCGGAAAAGACCAACGTCTGCAGCCTCGGGAGTTTCTCCGCCTTTCGTCGGGCCCCGAGCTCGATGTCGTTCGGGTTAATAGTGTCATCTTCTTTCTTCTGTCTCTTCGCATCATTTTTCCCTGCTGCGTCGCTGTGGTTCAAAATGAAGTCCACCTTTTTTTCCTTGTACAAAAAGTCCAAGATCTTGGTCAAATCGCGAAAATGGCCCTGCTCTACCAACCGGTCGGCCTCGTCCAGGATCAGAAATTATCGAAAGGAAAAATCCCCCCACCCCATATCGGCCAGGAAATTTGTGATGCTGGACTTGCGTAAACAAATCAGACTTGTCTTGCGGTAGTGGACTGCAGGCACATGACAACCCTGGGAAGCAAGGCGCCGACATTCATAGGCGCCTATGTCGGCGCCTTGCATTACAAACGTTGTCCACGCTTTAGGCACAACAGCATCACCGACTGCCTCGATAATGCGGCGGAGCCTGTGCAGTTGCCTTCTTGCATGACAGAGACGATTTGTGGTCACAATTTAGCATTGCAAATTTATTTCTGTGGCTTCGTTTTTGATATGGGGAGGGGGGATATTTCCTTACGATAGAAATTGCACCTGCTTGAAGTTTTCCACCAGCCACTGTGACTGCTCCGAGATCAAATGCAAAAATGTCTGGGTCTGGAAAGATGTGAACTTGTGATGCTAACTTTGGACTCTAAAAAAATCTGCATTGCATGACCAGCAAGAGGCGTCTAGTTTGTGCTACGCGGGGAGAGCGTTTGTCATGCGGAGTGGGCATCAGGGAGTTCTCTAAAAATCTGTGATGCTAGGTCGTGCATTACGGACATCCTGGGTCATGCAAAACATGCATGACAAACAAGGTCCGAGCACGGGGACAGAGTCCCCGTGCGGCGACCTTCCGGCATTACATTTGTCTGCGCGGTGGCACTGGCCAGGCAGGTCGCCTGCAGCTAGGTATCTCGGTGCGCCTTGCATTCACTGACCCGCGACGGGCCTGCGGACGCGGCCCCCTTGCTTGCGCGCACTAGATTCATTAGCCTGCCGCGCGCAAAGATAAAAGAAAAAAAGAAACTAACTGGCGCGTGCCGGGCCGGGAGCCGGCCCCCAGGTCATGACGCGGCGACAGAGTCCCCGCACTGCCCTGGGGCTTTTCTCTGCCCCTTCCATCCTCGGCCGCGCGGTGTGGTGTCCGGGGAGTGTTCGTAGCTAGCCCCCTTGGCCGCACGTTCGTTGTCCGGGAACGAAGCGCCCAAAGCTGGCCCCTAGGCCATGACACGGGGACCGAGCGAGCAGTCCCCGCGCTGGCCTGGGGCTTTCGCCCCTAACTTGGCCGCACGGTGTCGCCGGGGAGCGCCTGCAGCTGGCCCCTAGGCCATGGCGCGGGGACCGAGTCCCCGCGCTGGCCTAGGGCTTTCGCCCCTTGGCAGCACGGCGTCCGGGAAGCGCTTACAGCTGGCCCCTAGGCAATGGCGCGGGGGCAGAGAGGGTCCCCGCGTGCGCTGGCCTAGGCAGGGTTTTCGCCCTTTTGCCGCACGGCGTCGCGGGAAGTGCTGCGAGCCAGCCCCTAGGCCATGGCGCGGGGGCCGAGTCCCCGCGCTGCCCTAAGGGTTCGCTTTGCCCCGCCCTTGGCCGCGCGCGCGGTGTCCGGGAAGCGCGCACAGCTGGCCCCTAGTCCATGACGCGGGGCCCCACCGAGCCCCCGCGCTGGCCTAGGGCTTTCGCCCCTTGGCTACACGTTGTCCGGGAAGCGCGCTCAGCTGGCCCCTAGGCCACGACGCGGAGACCGAGTCCCGGCGCTGGCTTAGGGCTTTCGCCCCTTGGCCGCACGGTGTCCGGGAAGCGCCGACAGCTGGCCCCTAGTCCATGACGCGGGGACCGAGTCCCCGCGCTGGCCTAGGGCTTTCGCCCCTTGGCCACACCTCGCCCGGGATGGAAACGCCAACAGCTGGCCCCTAGACCATGACGCGGGGACCGAGTCCCCGCGCTGGCCTAGGACTTTCGCCCTTTGGCCGCACGGTGTCCGGGAGGCGCTCCCAGCTGGCCCCTAGGCTATGACGCGGGGGCCCACCGAGTCCCCGCGCTGGCCTAGGGCTTTCGCCCCTTGGCCGAACGGTGTCCGGGAAGCGCGCGCACAGCCACAGCTGGCCCCTAGGCCATGACGCGGGGACCGAGTCCCCGCGCTGGCCTAGGGCTTTCGCCCCTTGGCCACACCGTGCCCGGGACACGCCAACAGCTGGCCCCTAGGCCATGACGTGGGGACCGAGTCCCCGCGCTGGCCTAGGACTTTCGCCCCTTGGCCGCACGGTGTCCGGGAAGCGCTCACAGCTGGCCCCTAGGCCATGACGCGGGGACCGAGTCCCCGCGCTGGCCTAGGGTTTTCGCCCCTTGGCCACACCATGCCCGGGAAACGCCAACAGCTGGCCCCTAGGCCATGGCGCGGGGGCCGAGTCCCCGCGCTGGCCTAGGACTTTCGCCCCTTGGCCGCACGGTGTCCGGGAAGCGCTTACAGCTGGCCCCTAGGCCATGACGCGGGGACCGAGTCCCCGCGCTGGCCTAGGGCTTTCGCCCCTTGGCCGCACGGTCTCGCGTGACAGACTGGGCTTCGGCTCCAAACCTCACATGGCAAAGTCCGAAAGTTTGGCCGGGGTGTGTCCGAAAGTCTGCCCGGGGTGTGTCCGAAAGTCTGCGCGGGGTTTGTCCGGGGTGTGTCTGGGGTATGTTCGGACTTTTTGCCTGGGGTATGTTCGGGGGTCTGTCTGGGGTATGTCTGGGGTGTGTCTGGGGTGTGTCTGGGGTATGTTTATACCCCACCTGTTGGTTTTTCGGCAAAAAATTGCAGTCCGCTCGTGATTGAGGAGCATTTGCATACCCCTGACACACCCCCGAACATACCCCCGAACATACCCCTCGCCTGCATTTTTGACCAGCTGCTGCAGTTTAGATAGTAATCTCAGAATCTTCCAGACCCAGACATTTTTGCATTTGATATCCGAGATCGCGTCCTCATTCGTGTTTTTCTTCGACACCGTGACCAACCCGGCCAACTGCGCAATTCGCCCCGGTGTGCCGACGATGATCTGGGGTTGTTTCTCCAGTAAACGCAGCTGTTTGATCGGGGTCAGCCCGCCCACGAGACAGACCGTGAACACCTGCTGTTTATACTCGTGATGCTGAGATGATGTTGATGCTGGCAGTACCGCGCTGCCTGGCAGGGCGGCAAACTTCTGCACGACGTCGTCCAAGTGCTTTTTCACCTGCTGCGCAAGTTCCCGCGTCGGGACAATAATCAAGCCGACGAGAGGGGAATTGGATGACTGCTCTCGTGCAGGACAGCAGGTACTAGAACTTGCTGCTGTAGTTGCCGTCGTCGTGGTTTCTTCACCTACTTGCAGGTCCTGGAGTCGTCCTCCGAGTTCATCTTTATTACTCCTGCTTCCACTAGTTGTCCCATGATTTTTTGTTTCTTTCATCTCCAAACACTTTTGCAGTACGGGCAACCCGAAGGCCAGCGTTTTTCCGCTGCCCGTTTCCGCAACGCCGACGATATCCTTCCCGGCGAGCGCCGGCACCAGACAGGCCTGCTGGATCGCGGAGGGCCGGTAGAACTTCTTGTGCGCTAACCCTTGCAGAAGAGCAGGGTGGAGGGGGAAGGGGAGACTGTTGTCCGGGTTCCAATTTTTCTCGATTTTCGCGATTTCGGACTCCGGCGGACAGGAGGTGGCTGTAGAAGTTTCGTCGCCGCGACCCTTACTTTTCGTTGATGTGGTCGGTGAGGACGATTTATCACCCTTTATTTGCTGGCTCTCTTGCTTGTTGCTAGTACACTTTGCCACTTCTGCAATACGTTTTACAGGTGCTGCAGACGTCTGCTGTTCCTTCTTCTCGCTTCTCTTACTCTTCGTACTATTCTCTTTTCCTTTCTTCAGTTGCGAAGCAGACCTTGGTGCATCACGATCCGATAATTCAGCTGCCACTTTTTCTTCTGCCCTGACATGTTGATCTTCGTCCCCAGTAGAAAGAGCAGAGGTAGACTTTTTGCTTCCACCCAGCGAAGCACCAGCACCACCAGGTTCTGAGTGGTCGGTTCGCGCACGCTTCAGATTTTTATGCTTCTCGTTCTCCGCCTTCGTCGCAGCTGCAGGTTCAGCAGCACTAATTACATCGGAAGAGCAGGTCGACGAGGTTGTGACTACAGCGGAGTTCTTGTTTGTCGCAGGACCAGCAGCTCCCTTCTTCTTCATGACTTTAGTAGTCGTCTTCTTGTTCTTCCCTGCTGCCGTAATATCGCCAGCTTGTATGCCGGAGGTAGTAGAGGTTTGCGTTTTCTTATCTAGACCGAAAATCTCGTAGTCACCTGCGTCCAACTCTTCCACCGTTACTCCGAACATCTCACCGTAATTCACCTTCCCACTTTCGTCCCAAGTAGCTCGAAATTCATTCGGTAGGCTCACCGGCTTCCAATTTAGCACCTTATTTTTACTACTCTTCTTCCGCGCTCGCTGCTTCGCGTTTCTCGATTTGGTCGTTGGCGCTGGCGTTCCTTCCCCGTCGAGCTGTGCTGCTACTCCACCATTTGTCTGTGATACGGATTCATCCTGTGACGGTTTCTTACTTGCAGCAGGAGCTGTTTTCGCTTGTGCGTCTCCCTGCTTCGTGAGTACTACCGACGAGGCAGGCTTCTTGCTTGCCCCACCGGCTTTCTTCATTTTCTTTCCCTTCTTCGACAAAGGGGTTTTTTTCATTGATTTTTTCACAGTTTTCACCTTGTTCCCCTTGACCATCGTCCCGGCAGCTGCACCGACGGAGCTGAAAGCAGCTGCGGTGGCAACGTCTGCGGAGGACGTTGTTGAGATCATTGTGCCTCCCGTAGCTGATTGCATTTTCTACTTGCTTTTGAAGCACACGTCGTCGAGGAGGAGATTTCTATGAAGCAGATTTTTAGAGAAGAAAACAAATACTATTCCGACGTGCTTGGTCAGTTCGTTTTACTTCTATCGTGCTCTGTGATTCATTCAATGAGAATAGGAATAACATTACCAGTACAAAAACGATAAGGCGGTCGCTGGAGTATAATGATGAAGATGAAAATAGAAGTGTTTTACAGAAGAACAAGCGGGGGCTCTAATTTCGAGAAAACTGTGCACAGTTTTTGTCGCTGGATTGGTCTTCAAGTAGTGCCTGTGCAAGTTTTGAACGTCTCTGGATCATTTTCTACACAATTCCCTTGATCACTTCTTCTTCATGGTCCTCCTTCCTTTTGTTGCTTTCGTGGATCTACACTAAGATCCTTGCTGCGCTTACGCGAACTGAGCGCACTGATTTGCAAGTTCACTAGAGAGAGCTGTCAGGAAGATCTCAACATTTCTCAGAAAAACACACAATGAAGTGGATCCTATTTCTCTTGTAGTCACATCACCGAAGCGTCCAACCAGAAAGGCTTTACAACACATACCAGAGCTGATGCCGCAGAGCAATTAGCAAAGAAATCTTAATTTCAATCGGAGTTTTAAATGAGAATTCATCAAAACCGGGGCATGATCCAGGAGTAAAGAAATTAACGTGCTCTGGTGTCCTCGGTTGCATCTTCTTCAGAAGCAGGGTCTCTTTCTTGATGTTCTTTCGTCAGCACCCTGCAGGCACCTGCGCATGCCCTCGTGGAAAAAGATCGTAGAGAAGAATTCATCAAAGCCGCTTCGATAAAATCAAGCGGAACGATCAACAAAAAAAGTTACAAGTGGAAAATAAATCTGCATATTTTAGAAGTATTTCACACGACACTGAGTGGTCAGCTGCACCCCAGCTGGTGCTATTTTCTTGCATACAGCAGTTTGATATTAGACCGACGCAGCAATAATAGGAGCGGCCTGTGGAAATGTGCTTCGTGCGACCATCTTCACGACCGTGCTCCTGCTTCTACACAAAAAAGTAACTACATCAACATCTTTGAAAATTCACGACAGCACGGTCCTACTTACGTATTTCTACCGTTTCCCTCCTGGACGTCGAGCTGACAACCTACCAGGACCAGGTGGACAACTCTAGTAATCTTCATCACCTCTGCGCGGCTTTGACATTTGTGGTCAAACAATAGCCAACATGTTTATATTTCTGTGCCGCTGCTCACCCGTCCTCCTCCAGAATCTCTACATGCTCTTCCAAACTTAGCACCGCCCCCGCACTGTTAATCCCCGCGTCTCGCGCGATAATCTCGGACCGCGAGTTGCGAAACTGCAATGCGGCCTTGGAGGTCGTGGTTCCTCGACCACTCGCATTGTTGATACTAACACCGGCTGCAGATGCGCCGGTAGGTCTCGCCGCCGTCCCAAGATGCATGTCCTCGTGGTCCACCAGTTGCAACCCCGTTGGGGTCTTGCTCTCCAGCAAATCCCACTCTTGCGAGCTCGCGCGGGCCGCAGCTGAAGAGGATCTTGGTATAATTTCTAAGGACAGCGGCGCGATGGTCTTTTTACTACCGCTCGCCGCAGCTGCAACATCTACTACATGGTTCGACGACAAAGCCCTAGTGGTCCCCCCTCCTCCTCCGACACCATTCATATCATCCTCCGGGGAGCTGCCAACGGGCGAAAAGCCCGTCAAAGCGAACTCGTGCGCGGAATCACCGATGATGTTTCAATTGCAAAAACGTCTGGGTCTGGAAGGTTACCAGGTTTGTCATGCATATTTTGCATGACTCAGCAGGACGTGTGTAAAGCATGATCTTGCATCACATATTTTTAGAGGCCTTCCTGATGCCTATCCCGCATGACAAATGACCTCCCCGCGTAGCACAAACTGGGCTCCTCTTGCTGGTCATGCAATACAGATTTTTTCAGAATCCAAAGTGAGCATCACAAGTTCTAACCTTCCAGACCCAGACATATTTGCAATGCATATGATGTCCACGGACTCAAAGTCGTCTTCGGCAGACCCGGGCATCACAGGCTCTTGCAAAGTAGGCAGATCTACCTTCACGAACGGCGGACTCACGACGGGGGATATCATCCCAATCATCTCCTCCGTACTGTTGTCTAACCGGTGAACTTGGTTGTTTTTCGCAATCACCACCAGCGAGTCGTCGTCCTTACTCAGGCTTGTATCAAATGCAGAAGCATCGTACTCGTATAATTGCAGTCACGCAAGACAAATCTTTCTCCTAACCTGCACCAGCATCACAGATTGAGATTCCACTCTTCTTCCTGCCAAAATCATATATTTGTGACGCAACTTGTACTGGTGCAATATACTTTTGCAATGAATACTTCCGCTGCTGCAGCGATTTCTCGAGCTGCGTTTGCAAATCGTTGTGGCTGCGCTTGTGTATCATTCTGCTGGGCGAGGACGGCTGCGATTTCGCGGTTGCCTTCTGCAGTGCCGTCGCCGGGGGGTTTACGCGGATCAGGTTGCTCGCAGTGGGCGCCGGCGGTAGATGTTGCCCACGCCCGGCTGTTGGGCCCCCACCTCCGCCATTTGTTGTATTATTGGTCTGGCTATGTCCTTGCAGATGAGCATTGTTCGCAAGCATCACATTGTTGGCGCCGGAGGAGGACGGACCTTGTTCTCCTTCAGCTCCTCCAGGTGGACAACTAGAAGTTGTACTTGAGCCGGTTGTTCCCCCCCGCGCAGCTGCAGGCACGACGTTGCTAAACCCGGCCGGAGGCGGAGCCGGAGCCCCCGCGAAGGTGGTCCCGCCTGCATTAATACTATAACTGCGATTGTTCGGGGCGGCGGCCGCCCGGTTGTAGTTGTTGCCACTCCTGGCCGCTGCTGCGGCCCCCCGGGTGCTACTGGCACCGGACACGATATCAAATACAAATATGTCTGGGTCCTCTGGAACAGTGGAACTTGTGACGCGTGTCTTGCATTCCTGGAAAATCTCTTTTGTATAAGCAGCAAAAGAGGAGCTTCCTTTGTCATGCAAAAACGCAATTTGTGATGCGTGCTAGGCATCAGCAGGCGTCTCAAAAACTTACCATGCTTGGCTGCCATTGCAAGCGCTTCAACCATGCTCAATTAAGCATCGCAGGTTTGGGTTTCCAGATCCAGACATATTTGCAGTGCATACACGATGCTCGGCGACAACACTTCGAACGTCTCCAAAATCGCGCCTTCACGCGTCAAAGCGCGTTTCTTTTTCTTCCGATCCTGATTTGGTGCGCCGTGTAGAAGAGATTGATGACCAATCATCCCAGGTGTAGTCGCACCGCCTGATGAAGAAGGGTCTACCGCTTCTACCCTAGTAGTTGATGTACCACCACTACTAGTGCCCACATGGCTGTGATTCGCAAAGGACTCTTCCTCGACCACCAACTTGACCGACAAATTGGATCCACTGCTGGAACTGCTGCGATTGCCGTTCCCTTGGTGCTGCTGCAAATACGCAGATTTTTCCTCTTTCGACCCCAATAAAGAAAGCTTTTCTACCGCGCCGGTAACTCCTGCTGATGTTCCGATACTCGTGAAACCGTTACTCGTACTATCCAGAAAAAAAAGTGTGTTACAGTTACACATCTGCTAGAGTTTCAGCATCACAACTTTTCTGTGCCTGAGAGAGAAAACTTGCAATGCAAGTTCTACTAAGGGAAAACACGTATTACTGATGGAAAAACAAGGCTCCTATGCCACCTATCCGGCATGACAGAGGTTGTCTCTCTTGCTTGGCCTGCAGCTCTTCAACGTGTAACTGTAGCACGACTTTTTTCACTGCATACAGGTTGTGACTGTGTATTTCGTGGAAGGACGAAGACCCGCCTCCCGCAGCGGGCGATTGCTCCACGGACTGGACGCTGGACCCGCCCCAGCTCGCTTTCATATCGAAGTTGTTTCCGCCCGCGCTCATCAGTCCGTGGGTCCGCGACCGGCTGCGGTCGTCATCCAGAAAGGAGTCAGACATGGTTTGTTGGCTCGACAGCATGGACGAGTGCTGGGAGTCCAGCATGAAAGAGTTGTGCGAGGTTTTCATCAGCTGCGTCAAACCCTCGGGCTTTTTTTTCTCCACCGTGACCCATGAGTTTTTATTCAACATCCTTTGCTGTTGATGAAGATGGGGGTCGTTGTAATCGCTGTTCGTTCCAGCGCCATCCCCGCCGAGCCAATTCTCACACAAGTCCATCAGCTCCGCCTCGCTTTGCACGAAAAAAGTCAAACAGTATGGGTTGCAAAAGTGTCTGGGTCTGGAAGATTCTGAGACTTGTCATGCACGTTCTGTATGAGCCGCGACGTCTGTGATGCACGCCCTAGCATCACAGATTTTTTGACGGCTTCTTGATGCCTATTCCGCATGACAAAATGCCCTCTCCGCGTAGCAAAAATTGCATTCCCCTTGCTGCTCATGCAATACAGTTTTTTTTGGAATCCAGACGCAGCATCACAAGTTACACCCTTCCAGACCCAGACATATTTGCAATGCGTAAACAGAGGCTGCTGTTCATCTCCGTCAGCGGTAAAACGTGGAGGTGCCTCTCCACCTCCACTTGAAAGGAGCGCACGGTGGGCAGCGACGAACCGGGAAAGGAGGTTGAAGCGGACGAGGGCGTCGGAGGTTTTGCTTTTGATGAAGATGTGGTAGAAACAAACTGCTGGCGCAGCTCCTGCCTGTGTTCTTGCCCTTGCGGCATGCTAGTGTGTGTAGCTGCCTGCAGTTCTTCCTGCGCTTGCGCTTGCCCGACGCGGGAAGTAGGACCTGACGAGCTTGCTAGACCTCCCCCCGTGCTGTTCTTGTACAAACTGAGGAACCCCCCACTTGTTCCACCGCCGTGCCTCGCGGAGGACGCTGCCGCGTTTCCGCCCTCCGAGGCGGTTCTTGCCAATGGGCTCGTGTTATGAAATGCAAAAATGTCTGGGACTGGAAGATTTTGAGACTTGTCATGCACGTTTTGCATGGGCCATGATGTCTGTGATGCATGCCCTAGCATCACAGACTTTTTGAGGGCTTCGTGATGCCTATTCCGCATGACAAATGCCCTCCCCGCGTAGCCCAAACTAGACTCTTCTTGCTGGTCATGCAATACAAATTTTTTGAGAGTCCAAAAACAGCATGACAAGTTGCTTTGTTCCAGACCCAGACATTTTTGCATTTGATACGTGTCTTCGTCGACCAGAATTGGTTCCGCTTCCACGATGTTCGTCGCACTAGTAGACCCTTGTGGTTCGTTTGTTTTCCTCATGTCACCAGCACTGGCTATGGAGAGAAAAAAGTTTGTCACAGTCACTAACTTGCAGGGTTTGTTTAGCATCACAAATTTTTCTTGTATTGCAGAAACACTAGGGAAATCCCCTATGAAGTTCGGCTGTGATGCATTTTTACGCATGACAGAAAGTTTTGTATTGCAAAAATGCGCATGAGTGATCGTGACGAACTTTTTTTGTTTGATACTGGCCCTACTGGTAGCACTGACGCTCGCGGATTCCTTGGTGAAGCTTCTCTGGACGAGGTGAGCTGCTGCATATCAAAAGGAAACATCCCCCCACCCCATATCGAAATGGAAATCTGTGCTGCGGAATTTGTGTACTCAAATCGGCTTTGTCTTGCAGTAGAGGACTGCAGGCAGATGCAGAGCCTGAGTAGGGGCGTTTTGGTGTAGGCGCCTAGCAAGGCTGTCGCATCCTCTGTAGGCCATGCAGCATTACAGATTTCCTGCAGAACTACGCGGCGGGGTTTTTCGATTTGCCTTCTTGCAATACAGAGACGATTTTTGGTCACAAATCAGCATCACAAATTTTCAGAAGTGTCCCGGGTTGGTATGGGGAGGGGGGATTTTTCCTCACAGTACTGCACCGCTGCTGCTCTCCAAGCTCGCAGCCGAGGTTTCCGAGGACAGATGCCGCAGCAACCGACTGCCCTTGGCCGCAATGGAGGTTGCCGAACTTTGGAACACGGATAAAAAATTCGAGGCACTCGTCCCGGCAGTTACGGAAGTGCTCGGCGCCGCCGGGTTCGTTGTACTAGGCAGGCTAGTAGTACAACCACTCCCGCCACCGGGAGGCAGCTTTGAGGGCACAACTGACCCAGCTGCAAAAGCGCAGGAAGTAGTCGGCGGCCCCGCCGAAGTTGAGCTGCTTGTCGCGCCGCTGGAGGAGGAGCTCCTTTTCCGCTCTGCGTGAGAACAACTACCCGCTGCAGTTCCTCCTGCCGCTCGCGACGCAGGGTGGAACGTCGTATGGATTGCAAAAGTGTCTGGGTCTGGAACTTTGCTCGACTTGTCATGCGGGTTTTCCATGACCCATATGATCTTCTGTAATGAAGGACCTAGCATGACAGATTCCGTGAGATCACTATCTATCATGCCTATCCTGCATGAGAAACGGCCTCTCAACTTGATCAAAAGTGGACAGCATTTGGTAATCATGCAACACAGATTTTTGCATGATTCAGATTTGGCATGACAAGTTCCAACCTTCCAGACCCAGACATTTTTGCAGTGCATACGTCGCGTGAGAAAGCAAAGTTTTGTCCTTCTGTCGACGGGGCCAAGTGTCGTTGTTTTCGAAGGGGGAAGAAGTTGATATTGCGCCGCTTGCTTGTATCATGCTGTTTTGCTTCTTGCAAGCGGCGGCGGAGCTTTGTTTCAGGTTCAGGGCGGCCTCCTGAACCACGTGCGGGTTTATATCCCAGGGAAAAAAGCAGGCAGGGCATGTTTGTAATGCAAAAATAAATTACACAGGAAAAATCTCTCATGGGCGGCCCCATAGCGTGCTGTTTTGGATTCGCAATACAGGTTTTCTTGCGTATCCATTTTTGCATTACAAATATGACCTGCCTGTCTTTTTCTGTGGGATAGTCTAGATACAGCAGTCGGTCCTCGTTCAGACAGCCCACAAAATAGTGCGCCTTCCGTATCAAAATGAAAAATCCCCCCTCCCCATATCAAAACGGAAATCTGTGGCGCGGGATTTGTGTACACAAATCACATCTGTCTTGCAGGAAAGCATTGCACGCAGATCGCAAGCCCAAGGGGGGTCCTTTTGGTGTAGGGGCCTAGCATGGCAGACGTCTGCCCTGTAGGCCTTGCAGCATTACAAACCGCCCGCATATCGTGGCGGACTCTCTGGATTTGCCTTCTGGCAAGACAGACCGGATTTGTGGTCACAAGTCTGCATCACAAATTTTCGAAGCGACATGTTTTCAATATGGGGAGGGGGGACTTTTCCTTGCAATATTCCGCGGCTTCCCCGAAAGGATGCCCATCGTGTACGGAATTTTCAGGTAGTAGGACACTTGCGCCTGCTGTATCGCCGGCATGTACTGCTCGGTTCCGTGTTGAAACGGAAGAAGCAGGAGCAGCCCCTTGTTTATTTTCGGTTTCTTGCTGTCAGCACTGCCTTCTTTGCCGTGCTGCCCGTCGTCCTCGTCTACGACTTCGCCGCGGTGTGCCGCCCGTTCTTGTTCCGCCTTTTTGTCACGGTCGACCGCGCCTTGGTAGAAGAGCTCCGGGCAAAGTATAACCTGCTCAGGTATTACAATCTCAAACGTTACAATAGAAGATGGAAATCTGTGATGCAAAAGGTGCACGACCTAGCCCACTGACTCCCACAGCATTGCGCATGACAAGTTCTGGAGTCCCAAACCGCACTAAGAAGATCTAGCGAAATTTGTATTGCAGAAAGTGGAACGCTGTGCGGGTCTGTCATGCTCATCATGCAATACTACAAAATCCAGATTCTATTGTCACGTTTGAGATTGTAACGTTTGAGCGGGTCATACAAAGTCTTCGGATCTCGTCCAAATAGATGTACCCATCGTAATCGACGTAGACCGCAAAAGACTCCGCCATCTTCTCGTAACTGCCGCTCATCAGGGACGCCGTCATGGGTCGAGTGCTGTGGAGAAAAGCGTGGTGCTGGTGCCCGGCACTGCCCGGACCACCGCCATATGCACTGCAAATATACTATCTGGGTCTGGAAGAGTCGGGGCTTGTCATGCACATTTTGCATCACCCGTGGAGTCTGTGATGCTGGTGTTAGCATGACAGATTTTTTGGGAGCTTCTTACTTCATGCTAGTTACGCAGGAGAAATGCCCTCTCCGCGTGCCAAGAACTGACTCCTCTTGCTGCTCATGCAACACAGATATTTTTAGAATCCAAAAACAGCATCACAAGTTACATCCTTACAAACCCAGACAGATTTGCAAAGCATACGCCATCGTGGTTCACCATTTTCTCGATGGTTGTGGCAATGCTGGTCGGCCCAAGCCAATCGCCAGCGTCCTTCAGCAGCAGAAACGACTGCAGGCCGAACTTCGCGTCCGGTCGGTCGAGAAAGAAGCGCAAAATCTTCAACGCATCCACTGACTCCCGCACATTCTGTTCCGTGGCCGACCTTTGCTCGAGCTTATCAAAAGTAAAAGTGTCTGGGTCTGGAAACTTGTAATGCTGGGTGGCGTCTCATGATGAGGCTACAGATGCTGGCTCAGCATGACAAGTTTCTGAGCTCCTAGGTGTTGCCTATTCTGCATGATAAACTGCGCTTCTGCATCACAGAAAAACGGAGCTCTTGGGTAATGTGCATGACAGATCGATGTAAGAGTCATGCCAGACAAGCATGACAAACATGAATTCTTCCAGACCCAGACATTTTTACATTTGATAGAGCTGCCGCTTCAGCAAGTTCGCCAGAAGCATCTGCCCCACACGGATCATGCAGCCCCACCCGGCGTCGGTGTCGATGGTGACAATGGAATCATTGGTGTAGGTCCGTTCCAGCGGCTTGTGAAAGTTTTTCCGGTAAGTGCACCGGTACAGCCGGTTGAAGTCCTTCTTGAAGTTTTCCCATTGCTTCTGGTCCGGAGCGTTTTCGTACTGCTTACCCAATAGAAAAAGGGTCGGCGCTGCAGCAGCTGCTGCATTGGGTGCGTGACTTGTGCTGCTGGGCACCGCCAAGAGCCACTCCTTCCGCACTTCTTCATACCCGCGAACGAGTTGCACATCCACGATATTGGTGGTGTTGGACACGTCTTGCGCAACGGACACAAAGTTCTGCACGGCTTCGCTGTGCACCAAGGTAGCGATGCCCGACTTGATGCTCTGCACAAACTGTCCTAACGGGTCAATCTGCGGCGTCGTTGTGGAGGGTGCAGCACTCGTGCTACTCGTATCCAATGCAAATGTGTCTGGGTCTGGAAGAATGCAGATTTTTCCCATGCTGTTTTTGCATGACGCAAAAGGTCTGTCATGGAGGCCCTAGCATCACAGATATCGAGAACCTTCCGCAATGCCACAGTCGCATGACAAAAAATCCCCCTTTTAAGTGACAGGAAGTGGTAGTGGGCACCTTTTATTGCTGCCCATGCGTGAGAGTTTTGCGTGTGTTGTGAAATGCGCATCACAAGTTCGCATCCTTCCAGACCCAGAAATATTTGCAATGCGTAACTCAATGGCTGCTGTGATGTTCGATCGGAAGATGAGAGGTAGTTGTGCTTCGGTTGTACTATAGAAGTTCCTCCTTTCGCATTCGCTCTTGTCCTGCTCGCCTCCTCCGGAACCTGGTGCTGGTGGTGATCGCTTTTCGACGACTGCGCAAATGATGAGCCAGGCGTAGGAGCAGCTGGCCCCCGACCCCGGGAAGTAGAACTGTGCGCATTCAACATCTTCAATTGTAGATATGCGTATGCCGCATCTTGTTGTTTAAATGTTAGTTTATTTGTATTATTTCAATTTCATATCACTCTATAACACAACTCCCTTGAAAGATACAAGAAGATCGAGAAATAAATTCATTGGAGTAGGTGTGCTAACACGCCGACGAGCTCCACGTGGAGGAAAATAAATGAGAAGTAGTACAACCAGTACTGAGTGCAACAGCAGCAGCAGCGGACCACGACGACGACCGACCTTAGCAATACTATACCTCACTCGCGCCGCCGTGGAGGCACAACGGCGCGGGAATTTACGCATACAAATAGAACAACAGGGCTCAAGGCGGTGGGTATAAGTGGGCAAAAGAAACGCACGAGGGCAATAACTGGGCTACAGAAAATAGGAGGGGCAGGCAACGCGGACGAAGAAAAGTGCTGCGCTATAAGCCTGTTTGGCCGAAAAAGCAAAAAGAACAACACTTGAAAAGGCCGAGAGGCAGCAAGCCGCGCCGCTGCCGCCGCAAAATGGCAGGAAGGAGCAGGCCTTTCCTTTGTTGGTTGCGCTTTTGGCTTTTTATTTCGCCCCGCTGGCGGCCAGTCGGTTCAGTGAACCAGCGGGCACATTTCTCGTCCCGGCTCTTTCTTTTCCGGCTGGTTACCTCGGAACGTCGCCAGCTGCTTCAGCTTCTTTCGGCTACCCTTATCGGATGACGGGCCGAAAAGAAACAAGGGCGCCCGTGGTCGCTGTGTGCGATAGTTCTAGCTGGTCCTGCCAGGTGAAAGCAAGCAGATTTCGCTCAGGGGATAGGAAAGAAAAATGATGGGGAGGTTGGCAATTCCGGCTCCCGCCTTGCCTGGCCCAAAGAAAAACCGCGCGCCGTTTTTCAAAAACCAACGGGGCCGCGGCTTGTTTCGCTTGTTCACGCCTGAGGTTGCCGCGAGCAGCATGCGAAGCGCAAGCGATTTGGAGAACAGCCCAGAGAATGTTGCAGCCGCTTTGCTTATGTTTTCCTTGTTTACGTGTTTCCTTTGGCCATGGCATGGGGCACTTGCTTTTGGAAATGCTCGAGAAAAGGCCAGCGCTAGCCGTCGGGGCGCATGGCAGGCTTTCCTACTTTCTTGCGGATCCGGAAAGCTGCGCCTTTGGAGTATTTCGGTTCTGGCTTGAGCAACAAGCAATAACAGGCTTCCTCTCTCGAAGTTTGAAAGCGGCGCCCTTGCTTGGCTTGGTCAGGATCTGCCCGCCTTTGGAAAAGCAGATACTACAGGCCTTTTCTGTAACTGAGACAGAGGAGGCGACTTTCACTGCTATCGGGCTGGGGTTTCTCTGGCAGAAGAGCGAAAGAAAAGGGAAAGCAGCTACGCTGTAAGGACAAAGCGGCCTGTCTACTTACAAGTAAAAAGCGGCCCTTGCAGCTTCTTCCGAACGGGTTCTGCCCCGCAGCTGATTTGGGAAAATACTAAGCCGCCTGGGTGCAAGCAGAGCGCGCCCCTCTTGTCTTTACTTTTCCGACAAGCCTGGCCAGTCTGCAAACCTCCGAAAAGCTTTTGGCTTTGCGCCGAAGGAAAAACATGGCAGGCCGCATTTGTAGCAGGCTTCTGCCGCGCCCGTGTACGCGTTTGGCCATTCCGGAAAAAGCCAAAAAAAGTTTGGAACGGAGGCGGCGGCGTCTGGCTTCTACCGGATCTGGGGTTTTCGGGAAAAACCAAATAAAGCCGCGCTCTTGAAAGGATGCTGGAGCAGCTTCCCGAGCTTCTGGTCCCGAAGCTGGCTCCTCCAGGAGAAGTGAAAGGCGCGCAGGCATTTTGCAAGCGAAAAAGCGGATCTTTTTCTTACGTCGCGACAGGGCTACTGGGAAAACTGGAAAAGTTGCTGGATTTTGTGAAAAAAGCTCTAGAGCTGAGCTCCATCTTTGGGCCAACTTTTGATCCTCGTGCGCCCCTGGTTCGTGATGGCGCTTTGCAAAACGTCTAGAGCCCGAATTCACAAAAAAAATAACAATAGCATGCGGCTGAACGGCACAAAAACACTCAAGAAGTGCTTAGGGCTAGACCTTTGAGCCAACTTTGGCCCAAGTCTGAGCCAACTTTTGGTTGCAGGAGCGTGCTGATTGCCAAAAAAAAGTCGTCCCTATAGCTTTTGCCCATCTTTGCCTATAGCTCTTGGCCCAAGTTGCCGCCAGTACTATAGGTCTCTCTACTATACTTAAACTACGTCCCTAAAGAACAAAGATTTTCCGATTCGATGAGCAAAATGAAGACCACCTTCTAACGAGGCCGCCTATAGAACCTTTTCAAGAACGGTCATCTCGTAGCTGCAGTTGTTGCAGCAGCACTTCTAAAAGCTTATGACTCAAGGGCAGCCGCATGATGAGCAAGAGTGTAAGCAGTATATGGCGGGTCGTTCTTCCTGCTAGATCAGAGACACCGACTTTCAGTCTTAGAGGAAGAAACACTCCTCGCAGCTGCACTTTGGTACCACGCTGCGTAGTTCTCCCTCGTCGTCACTCAGAATCTTCTTCGTGAATGAATAGGAAAATAAACACGTCGAGATGAAAGACGTCCACAAAAGCAAAACAGCGTCGCGACGTGCATGAGAAATGAAAATAAAGAAGCCATCAGTTGTTGTACAGAAGGGACTCACGTCAGAAAATAAAGAAACAGATAAGTGCGGCTCTCGACGTTCTCCGGTACTTATTTTGCAGCCAGAAAGGATCGATTATGCGATACCAAAATAAACAGAGGGGGAAAAAAAGAACGAACAGAAAATAATTTGTCACGGTTAACTGCGTGCGTCGATTTTGCAGCAGAGGGACGCCGACGAGCAGAAGTGGTCTTATTTTTTGTCTTCTTCCGTTGGTAGTAAAAGGTACAACAATTCAAGAAGCGCGCACGTTCTTCAATGCTTTTCGTCTATCACAGTGAAAAATGCCCCCCGCCCCTGAAATTGCAAAAATTTGTGATGCGAAGTTTCCAAATGAAAACTTTTTGTCATGCATGAAAGGAGCGCAAGCATTTCTGATGCAGAATCTAGGTGCGCAAGGTATCTTTTGCATCAGGGATTCGCCTGCTGTTGGGCTCCTTTGCATCACAAATTTTCGCTATTCAGCATGGGAAATTTGTGATGCTGATAGATGCAAGAGGGCGAATGTTTCATTTGGAAAGGTTTGCAATACAAATGCTTTTAAGTTTGGGGGTGGGGGCTTTTTTCCTTACGATATCGTCCGGCCTTGCTTTCTTGTGTCGAGCAGGATATGCTCGTCAGCTGCACAAGGACGACCCCAGTAGAAGTTCGCTCTTGTCAACTTCTACATGGCTTCTTGTTCCCAACATTTCATGATTACTATATCGCGGAGGTGTGGCTGCCTTTATCCTACAATATTATTTCGCGCTCCGCTGTGCTGGTAACCGCAACGCCTCATCCGTGTCTGCGATAGGATAAGCACCCCTTCAGCGTCGAAGGCGATGCTATGTTGAGAACGACCATGCGATGACGATGTCAACGACAAACTACTACGCGACGGCTCTGAAAATTAATGTCCTCTACCTCTTATGGATTGCAAATATGTCTGGGTCCGGAATAAACTTGTAGTGTTCAAAGTGAATGATAGACGCACTGCAATACGCAACTATGCATGACAAATTTTTTGGCTGCCATGTCTTCCGTATTCCGCATGGCAAACTGCGTGTTTGCATGACAGGTAAGAGGGCTGCTTACTGCCTATGCAACACAGATTCTCGAGTCATGCCAGACAAGCATGACAAACCTGCATTCTTCCAGACCCAGACATTTTTGCATTTGATACCTCTTTCGATTGTGTAAGTACTTGAGAGAGAAAATAAACATTGCTGGAACTACGAGCTTGAAGTCTTGTTGTATATGGGGATGGTGCAAGAAGACCCAACGCTTGTGACGTTCGTCTTGCGTGTGTGTGAATAGTATCAATATCACGTGTGAAACGTCGAGACAAAACATGGTCGACGCGGGGATGCCACGTTTTCCATGTTACTCGCTTATGAAGATTTATTTTCTTGCAGTAGTTCTAGATGTAGACAGAAGAGAAAAGTGCTTGTAATGATAAGTATTCGGCTCTTGTTGTGCTGAAACCTTAAAGCAGTGCGATGTGTTAGCGTTTGTATATTCCTATTTTTTTAGTAGAGATGCTTTTTTTTAACGAGTTTTTAATAATTATTCGGTATCTTGTTCGAATCGATCTGGTTGTTGTAGTTCTCTTTCAAAATGTACTGACAAAAATGACCCTCGAAGATAGATGCAGGCCTTGTAGAAATTGATAAAAAACTTCGCGCTTGTATAATAAATTTGTTCTGACAAAAATGAATCGCTTTGGTAAAAAGTAGGCATCTGGCGAATTTGAAAATCATGGCGTCGTGCAAGAACTCGTGTTGTTCCCGTTCAAATCTCGTTCTGAGTATTTATTAATCGACAACAACGTACGTGCTGTCCTTGCGTGTGTCAGTCAGTTAGACACGACAACGACCAGCCGCACACTAATCACTTAACGCGCGCAACCGCAGGACCTGCACACCGGGGCCGCACCGTTCGACACTGTCTTGTAATGCGCCTCAATTTGGGGGCAATTCGACGCGTATTTGCAGCCACAGCACTCCCGCTGATACAGCTCCAGACAATCTGCCGAAAGCGCGCAATGAGCTTGCATTGCATTGAGACCCGCGCTGAATAGGTCGCCCACGCCTTGTTCCGTGACCTTGCTCGCCGTTTTCATGCTCGTCTTATGGATTGCAAATATCCCCGGATGTCTGGAAGATTGCATTACTTGTCATGCTAAATCTGAACCATGCAAAAATCTCTGTTGCATGAGCGCCAATAAAAGCTGTCCACTTTGGACCAAGTTGGCAGGTAGTTTGTTCTTCCCATGCAGGATTTTATAGGCATGCAAGTGACCTCGCAGTAGAGTCTGTCATGCTAGGTACCGCATTCCAAACCTCATGGGCCATGGAAAACCTGCAAGCATGACAAGTTTACCCTCTTCCAGACCCAGACGTTTTTGCACTTTTGATACGTCTTCTTCTTGCGCATCTTGTCCAGCAACAACACCTCCACGCCGTCCACGGTAGGCAGCGGCGACAGCTGCTATCGCGAGGAAAAATCCCGCCTCCCCATATTGACACGGCACGTTTCCGAAATAAATTTGTGTTGCTGATTTGTGAACGCGTCTGTCTTGCAACAAGACAACTCCACAAGCTCCGCAGCATTGTGCAGGCGGTTTGTGATGCTGATGGGCCTACAGTGCAGGCGTTTCTCATGCTAGACACCTAGGCCAAAGCCTCCCTACTTAGGCTCAGTATGGGCCTGCACTCCTCTCCAGCAAGACAGATCTGATCTGTGTACGCGAATCCTGCATCAGAAACTTCGTTTTGATATGGTAAGGAGGGATTTTTCCTTTTGATAGCTGCGTGCCGACCACCACGAAGGCGGCCATCTTCTTCAACAGGGATTTCTATGCATTGCAAAAGTATCGTACACGTAGTGATAGTGATTGCAGTGATGCATGACAAAAATGTCCTATCTTAGGAAATCAGCATTACAAATTCCACTTTTCTTCTTGACCAATTTTGTCATCCTATTTGTTCTACTAGTACGATAGTTTTGCAATGCATAATTTCATGCTGGGAGCCATTTTGCTGTTTTTGCTTTTTGCTCTTTACGCGTGTAAAATTTCCGAAAAGCGATACAAGTTTGAAAGCGAGGGCTCTTTGTTGTCGAGAGGAAGTTGTTTCTCGTCGTGTTGTTTTTCCGATTAAGGAAATAAAGTGGCAAGAACTTCTTGGGTGGTAGTTTGTTCTTAGTGGGATGCTGTTTTTTGTTTTTGCGGAGTGTGGTGATCGACAATTATAGTGGTCGTTCTTCTTTAATATGTTCACTAGATAGCCCAGTGTTTGCGAGCTGCATTTTTAGCAGACCACGGCTACAATAGATGACACTAATTGGTGGCACGACGAAGAAGATGCACGAGGCAACGTGACGACGCACGAGACACTACAGTACGTAGACGTACCGAGACCGACGGTCGCTAGCATACTAAAAACCGACCACGACGTGTTTCTTGTTTCACGATGCAACTTGCAGATTTTGGAGGTCGTCAAGGTGCTACGAAAGGGCGCGAACCTCCGAGTTCTTGTAGCATCGGAACTTCCTTCCTACCCGGCGCACGAATATTCATAAACAAATGGGTCAAAAATACATAATTCGCACGACTTGCTTTATAGCGCGGCTGTAGCAGCAGCGTAGAACGATGAAAAGACGATGAATCATCAACATCTATGATGACCGAAATACTATACACGACCACAACCGAGACGAGAGCAGAAGGCCTAGTAGCACTACCGTATGACAGATCTAAACTTCCGTCGAATGTTGACCAAAACCATTGCAAAGCGGCGCAAAAATTCTCAAAAACGCACCGCGCGCAGGCCCCGTCCACACTTTGGTGGTCGTCGGTATGTGTACTTGAAAATATGAGTCGTAAAAACGTTGTCCTCTAAGCAAGTGGAAGTCGTTTTGTTCTTGGTCGCTACCTCCTTTGCCACAACGGTGCGTGGTTTTTGTAGCATTTCTAGCGGCCTTCGTCTTTGTCTTCATGCACGATCGAAGAACGATGTGCTCGTGTAGACGTTAAACTTCCTCTTCCTCTTAGTGGCAATATATTTTTCCGGGGCTGGTGACTGTTTTTTTGTCTAGTGTAAAGGTGTTAGTACTGGTCGTGTCTATGAAGTTGTGAAACGGGGAAATAAGTAACCGTGGGGATAGGATACCACTTTGAATTTTTTCTTTGCGAAGAGATTTTGGAAAAAATGGGAAATAAGTGCGCTTGTTCGTCTAGGGCATTTTTTTTCTTACAGTTTAGGATCTTTACAGCCCCCGCACTTCTATTAGTACAATCGCGTGATGTTCTTCGGTAAAATTTTTCCCGAATCTTTACGAGCCTGTACGATTAATCGACCCCCTTCTCGATACCGAGAAGCCCCCCCAAATCCGGATCCTGACCGACCTTACCCCCCTACGCCCCCCTTCTCGAAATCGAGGGGCTTTTTATCGCGAATCCTGTTTCCGAAATTGAACGCCGATGCTACGGCGCATTTTGCGCCATTATTTTCTTTCTGTGAGATTACAGCGCCGGGCGCGGTTTCGCTTCGAGTAGATGCTATTTAATACCAAGCGAAACACATATCGCCCGCGCTGTGGCGCTTTTTCTACTTCGTGCAGTTTTTCCCAAAAGAGCGCAGTCAGGTGGTCTCTGGCTCGTTTTGCAGTGCTTGCCACAAAGCAAAATAGCCCTCTGCTTCTGCTGATGTCTGCCACTATTCTCGCTAAAACGACCAGAAAGCCTCTTTTCGGAGAGCAGTCGTAGCGCAACTACTTCGCAACAGAAACACGCTGCGCGCACGCAGTAAAGCAACAGACTCGCTCCCAAGTAGATCCCAGACACCCTTACTTTTTCGCAGCCCGCGGCCCCTTTTTCAATCGGGCCGCTTTTTGTAAGCTTCTCTAGAAACTTGTCCTCTCTATGGAGGCGGGTCGTTCTCTACGACAGAAAAAACAATAGAGCGCAGCAGCAGCTTGCTTGCGCCCCTGGCCAATTGCTGTTGGCTTCTTTGACATTGCGTGGCGGGGCTTTAGTATTCAGATTTTTTCGCGCCCATTCCTTTTGTGGCGCGCTTGCGGATCGCAGTTTTTCACTTATGACTCCGCTCTCTTTCGGTGGTGCTTGATGTATTTCCTCCTGATGTGGTTTCTAAAAAGTCATCTTGGTGCTAACCACACCAAGAAAAGCTTCTGCTCCACTAAGAAGAGAAAAAAGTACAATCGCACTACCACCCCGCGCCCATATTTTCTGGATTTGCCATCTTTGGTGCGGTGGACGGGGGAGCTCCGATTTTGCGCGCGGCCTCATAGTTGTGCTTTTTGGACACGACTTTTGTAGCAAAGCAAGAGGAGCAACGCCGAGAAACTGGAGCAGCTCGTCGACAAGGGAGGAAGAGCAACGCAGAAAAGAGTCTGCAATCTTTTTTTTTTCGACTTACACGAACTCGCCAGTCGGGCGCCCGACTGGCGAGTTCGTGTAAGTCCAAAATCGACTGACACTAACTCGGCAGATCCCCCCATTCGCACTTCTATTAGTACAATCGCGCGATGTTCTTCGGTAAAATTTTTCCCGAATCTTTACTATATATTTGTTCTAGGGGTCGTTTACAAGCAAGAATCGGCGTAACAATGCTGGCCGTAGCCATCTAAATCTAACTCACGTGCGTCGAGGCTCGCCCTCCTCTTCTGCAGCCTCTTTTAATTTCTTACTGCTGATGAAAACTTTGATTTTAAAAATAAATGTACGAAAATTCTTTTTATACAACATCGCGAGAACATCCGTACGAGCTATCACATGTAAAAATGTCTGGGTCTGGAAGAATGGAAGGCTTGTCATGCTTGTCTGGCATGAAGACCCATGATGCTTGTAATGCATGACCCAGCATCATAGATTTTTGGAATGTTCCTGATGTCATTTCTGCATGACAAATGCCCTCCTCGCGTAGCACAAATGTGGCTCTTATTGCTGGTCATGCAATACAGATTTTTTTAGAGTCCAGAGTTAGCATCACAAGTTCCAAGTTTCCAGACACAGACATTTTTACATTTGATACGAGCAGATACTTGTTTATTTCTTGGGAAGGCTACCTAGTAGTACCTGGCGTTCTTCAAGGTGAGGGTGATATATTGCGAGGAAAAATCCCCCCTCCCCATATCAAAACGGAAATCTGCGATGCAAATTTGTGGTCACAAGTCAGCTTTGTGATGCTAGAAGGCAAAAGATGCGGACTGTAGTGCTGCCTAGTGTGGGAAAGCCTTGCAGGTCCAGGATGACAGGAGGAGGAGGCAGCTGGAAGTGGGAAACAGCATGACAGATTACCTGCAATGTAGGCCGCAGCTTCGTCTCTTGGCCTTCTAGCATCGCAAGTCGATTTGTGTACTCAAATACAGCATCACAAATTCACGCGTCTTCCGTTTCCGATATGGGGAGGGGGGATATTTCCTTTTGATATGATAATCATGATCATCATCTACATCTTGAAGAACACCGCGCTTGCGAAGGAAATCAAATACAAATGGTTGTCCGGCCTTCCGTACCAGCTATCCTGACTAAAAATGTCTTGTCCCCACACCAGAGTCCTCAAGGTGGGGATTATTTTGCAACGCAAGCCCTTAAAGTTTTGGGAGCCACGCATGACAAGATGCAGGCTGTAGTGTAATGCAGTTTTTTAGCAAGGTAATCTGCATAGCAAATCCATCTCCTTATCCTGTTCACAGAATTACAAGTTCCAAAAAACGATGGGTAATGCCTCTCCTGGGGATGCGCATTATAAAAAAATGCTTGCAGATCTGCATGACAACTCTGGGGTGTTTATGTACTGGAAAAGACCAAGTTAAAGCACATGACAACTCTGGGATGGGGCCGTTTTTTCTCAGGATACCACCAGCGCACCGAAAATCAATCAGGGACATGCGCAACCGCAAGATCTGCAGTAAGGCTTCTGGTTCGGATCCCCCATCTTGTTTCCGTATTCTGCGATAATGGCGGGGCACGCGGAGTTGTACTTGCACATACAGCATTGTTGCTGGTACAGGTCCAGGCAACTAGGGGCAGTCAGGCAAGTAGCGCCATTAATGGCGTTCCCAACGGCACTGATAGGGTTCCACCCGGCCGTCCCCTTTTCCGCTTATGGATGTGTCAGGACTGAAATCGACAAAGTTGAAATAACTTGTAATGCATAAAATCGATACGAGTTGGACGGCCAAGTTGTAAGCGGTGCACTACAACTTTCGGCATCGTCTAAATCCAGTTTGTCACGCTGTTTAGGGACAGAAGGCGTCTTTTGTCATGCTACTTTAGAAGCTCTATCACAGACCCCAGACAGGCTGACAGTCGGCCCCAACACTTGCCATCCCTGCAAGAGAGGCACTTCATGCCTTGCGATTATTTATGCGTGAGAAATTATTTCAACTTTGACGATTTCAATCCTGACGCTTCCATACCGCTCCTGCGCGTTGTAGTTCCACTTTCTTGGCCGTCTTCTTCTTGCGCATCTTGTCGAGTGCAAATATGTCTGGGTCTGGAAGAATGCATGTTTGTCATGCTTGTCTGGCATGACTCTTAAATCTGTCATGCACATTACACAAGAGCCCCACTTTTCTGTCATGCAGAAACGCAGTTTCTGATGCAGAAAAGGCAACACCTAGTAGCTCAGAAACTTGTCATGCTGCGCCAGCACTTGTGGCCTCGTCATGATACGCCACCCAGCATCACAAGTTTCCAGACCCAGACATATTTGCAAGGCATACATCTTGTCCAGCAGCAACACCTCCACGCCGTCGACGGTCGGGAGCGGCGACAGCTGCTATCGCGAGGAAAAATCCCGCCTGCCCATATTGACACGGCACGTTTCCGAAAATTTGCGTTGCTGATTTGTGACCACGAATCGCGTCTGTCTTGCAACAAGGCAACTCCACAACCTCCGCAGCATTGTGCAGGCGGTTTGTGATGCTGATCGGCCTACAGCGCGGGCGTTTCTCATGCTAGACGCCTAGGCCAGAGCCTCTCTACTTAGGCTCAGTATGGGCCTGCACTCCTCTCCAGCAAGACAGATCTGATCTGTGTACGCAAATCCTGCATCAGAAACTTCGTTTTGATACGGGGAGGGGGGATTTTTCCTTTTGATAGCTGCGTGCCGACCACCACGAAGGCGGCCATCTTCTTCAAGAGAGATTTCATGCTCGGAGCCATTCTTTTTTTGCTTCTTTCTAGTACCCTTTCTGTCCTTCGAGATGGATGGAAGTTCGTCGAGTGTAGCCCGCCCTGGGTGGTGGTGGGAGAGAAGTCTTTTGTCCTCCAAACTGAAAGTTTAGAAGTGCTGTTCTTGCTCTTCGAAGCAGATTTCGTTTTCTTTCACGGTGATTTTTTCTCGTCTGATAGAAGTTTTCGATTGAGGGAAGTGGGAGGTGGTTGTAGTTATCGATTCTTGGGATGCTGTTACTGTTTCTCCTGTTACTTGGGGGTATTGGAATTGTGAGTAAGTTGTACTTATTCATTCTTTGTCTTCATCACGAACGAAAGGCGTAAGATGGACGAAGTGGCGGACGAGGACACAGACAAAGCTAGTAATGCGCCTGCTGCAACGACTTTAGCTTTACTCAATGATGTGCATCCTGAAATACAAACCGAGGACGTGAAGTACTACTTCAAATACGGAATAATTACAAAGCGAAGTTGCGTGAACGATAGAAAAGACGCACGGTGCGTGAACGATAGAAAAGACGCACGACTTCTAGTACGACCACCGACCAGCAGGACGCTGCTGCACGATTTTCATTTACAACCACGTTCACCGATAGACGGTACACAAAGTGTAACGAAAAATTATACGCTGTGAACACCATCAGGTCTTCTTGCTACGGAGACACAATGTATGACGCTCATAGACCACACAGCAGAGACACGATGACGATATGAGTCCTTACCTGCACTGAGGATCAACCGAAAGCGAAACGCTCAAACAACAAACCGATAGGAGCTTTGTACATTTTTCTACTTCCGCTACGGAGTCGGTAGTAAGTACCACGAGCCGCGCGCACGGATACGAAGCAACATCAGGGCAACGCAAGAAGAACCGAAGATCGTGGTCTTTCGATATTAGGTACAAGTATTTTGATTTTCCTTGTATCACTGCGACGTTAGTTGCGCTGCCAACTACAGGGGAAGTAGATAAGTTTTTACTTATACGCAGTAGCTACCGTTTTGTTGAGCCTAGAACAACAGTGGCCGGATGCTCAGCTGTCTCATGAAGTTCTGTCTCTGTGCTTCGCTGTAATCTCAAAATGAAGTCGATGCAGAAAATTTCTGCCCTTTCTCTTGCTTGCAACGCGCTCGTCGGACTCGGAGTTCCTTGTGATGAAAGCGATAAGTAGCCCGCCATTCCTGTCGTTATTCTGTCGACCGCTCTTCTTGGAAATGAGAGGGAGGACTCAACACTCGTCTGCATTCATTGATTTTTGTGGTGATTTGTCTAGAAACAAGACCATGGCACAACTACAGTACATGGTCATTGGTTTTTGTGGTGAGAAAAAAAATTGGTGAGAGTATGGAAGGAAGTACTTCTACCTATAGGCGCTTAAGTACAACAACCCCGAACCGGATGAAGAAGTTAGTACCAAACACAAATAGATCACGCCTGTGCTCGCGGCGCTGCGAGGTAGAAGTAAAAGACTATGTACTGTTTGCTCATCTGTATGAAAACCTCTGCGAAGAGCTGCACAATTTCCACACCACCAAAAGGGTGGCGGTAAAACTACTACGTAAGTACCTACTGTGTATCAGGTAGTAGAAGCAGATACTTCAATAATTTAAGCAGATTGCCCGGCGCCAGAGAAACTGCGGCTGCCTTGGCGAGGGCAGGGGAGAGTCGTGCGTCGCCGATCGATCGCACAAGGCGTCCGGCAGTTTGTAAGAAAGCCGGGCGCCACTACTGCAGAGTTCACTCCAACGAAGGTCGGCCCCTACACCGCCGGGCGCAAAAAGTTGCCGCATGACTATGAGTTTTGATTTTCCAGAAACAACACAACGAAAAAAGGTAGGGCGAAACGTGGCGCGCCTCAAACAAAGACCCGGCCCGTTGGTTGGCTTTGTCGTGGCGCCGGTGTCCCATGCATGCTCATACCCTTAGCCCCTCGCGAGTCGCCACCGAGATCAGGAGCGGAATCCCATGCAGCGGCGCCTGCACGACAGGCGCTACCCTCGGACAAAAGGCCCGTAACAACGCACGCACCACGCTACATGCGCCTTAAGGAGCGCAGCCACACGGCGCCAATGCGCGCGCACTATGCCCCATAAGGAAGGAACCAGACAACCGCGGCGCCCACCTCCTCAGGAATGGCCCGCCGTTGTCGTTGCTCTTGCTCCGCACTGGGAAAACAAGAAATCCTCGCCTCCGCGCGGAGGCGTGGCCCACGACTTGTTTCCGAGGCCAGTGCTGGATGCAACAACAAAAAAATTCTTCGGCGCGCGCCGTTCCGAAAATAAGAAGTCGACCCCTCCGCGCGGAGGGGTCGATTTCTTATTTTCGGTTTCTTCTTCCGCCGCTGGCGGCCCAGAAAGAAACAGGCCCCTCCGCGCGGAGGGGGCGGTTTGTTTGATAGCCGGACCACTACCTTTTACCCTATGAAAACCTCTGCGAAGAGCTGCAGAAGTTCCACACCACCAAAAGGGTGGCGGTAAAACTACTACGTAAGTACCTACTTGTACCAAATCAAAACACTCAAGCTCAACGTAAGAGAAGAACCAAGCGATTGACTCTGGACAGTTGTAAGAAGTACTTACTTACCCATGATGCTGCACCAATACAAGAATCTACTAACCTATTCACATCACTCATAGTATTCCGCGCGCTCAACCAGTCTGCCTGCGTCGTGCTTCAATTTGTGAATTTCTCGAGCGTATCAAGTGCAAAAGTGTCTGGGTCTGGAAGGTTGCAACTTGTGATGCTAACTTTGGACTCTCAAAAGATCTGTATTGCGTGACCAGTAAGAGAAGCCTAGTTTCTTGTGCCACCCCGGAAGGGTCTTTGTCGTGCGGAGTAGGCATCAGGAAGGGTTCTAAAAGTCTGTGATGGTAGGGCATGCATCACACACAATCCTGGGTCATGCAAAGCATGCGCGACAAGCCCCAGAATCTTCCAGACTGAGACATTTTTACAGTTGATAGAGCGAACTGCTGCGCCTCTGGGTCGATACTATGAAACTGCTGCTGCTGCAAAACGGGTTGTTCTTGCTGTCCCCGCATCTCCTCGTAGTCGTCGTCGTCCTGCATCATATGTCCAGCGTGATCCTGGTGCGCCTGACGGTCGAAAACCGCATGCAGCCGGTTCAGGTCGTCCATGAATTCCGGAAAATTCTGCCGGAAGGGCGCGAACAGTGGGCGGCTGTGGCAGTGTTTCTGTGCTTTCCCGAGCCAGGAGGAGGCAATCGCCAGGGTTAGTTTGGTCATGTGACGCTTGATTTCGCGCCCCTCGTGGTCTTTCAGCACCAGGCCGAGCGCGCTCCACAACAGCTTCCGGGCGGGGTTCGTGTTCGACAGCAACATAGGTCCGCTCGCCGCCTGCTCTGGCGCCTCCGTAATCTCCCCAAACCCGGGGAACTTCAGGCGGGACAGAAAGTCAAAAAAGTCGGGGCCGATCTCCTCCGCCTGCTCGATAAACCCGGTGTAAGTACGAATCAGCCAAATGTCGTCAAACCCGAGCGAGTCGATGAAGAGCTCGTACACCCAGAACGCGCTGGTCGTGCTCGGGTCCACCTCGTCTTGTTCCTTGCTACTTGTTTTAATATGCCTGTTACAACCTAGGAAGCAGTGGTGGAAGTAGTCGCTGTGCAGCACGCAGTTCACGCATTCCAAAAGCACTAACACGTTATTCGCCAGGCCGTCGTTCCTCCGCAGGTAGCTCGCGCTCGAGGACCCGCTCTGCGCAGCAGCAGCAGAGGAACTCGAACTCCGGCCGTCGCCTATGGTGAGCTCTAGGAACGCCCGCATGTTTCGAATCAGCTGGGACCTGGTTTCGCCCGACTGGAGGTCGCTGCAGGGACTGGACACGCCCCGTTGAAAAAAGGAAAACGGTAAGGGAATCTCCCCGTAGATGCAACTCGGGTTCGGGAAATAGAGCAGGCAGTAGTACGCGAACTGCCGGTCGTTGTCAAATTCGATAATCGGTTTGGCGGAGTAGCTGTCGTTGGTCTGGGAAATCAGCAGGTGCGGGAACCGCTATGCAGTGCAAAAGTAACTAATATCGTTGTACTAGCAATACTACCGCGGCCTCGCAAATTTTTACTCAGGATCTTAAAGGAAGTAATGCTGATTTACCTTTAGAGAAGAGATCTGTCATGCGTGGTTGCGATAATTTTGAAGATTCTTAGTACGAGTGTGACATTACAACTTTTGTATCGATGATAGCTGCAGGTCGTGGGCAATTTCCAGCAGGGCTTCGATGTCGCAGCCCACCTGGTTCGTCAGCGTTTGTTGCTTCAGGTAGTGGCTGATTTTCGCGCGGGACTGTGTCGACAGGTTGCGCTTCAACATCTGCTGGAAAGGTTGGTTGAACGCCAGATTCGCGTTCAGCCTGGAGTTATGCATTGCAAATATGTCTGGGTCTGGAAGGTGGTAACCTGTGATGCTGCCTTTGGATTCCAAAAAAATCTGTATTGCATCACCAGCAGGAGGAGTCCAGTTTGTGCTACACGGGGAGGGCATTTCTCATGCGGTGTAGGCATCAGAAAGCCCTCACAAAATCTGTGATGCCAGGGCATGCATCACAGATCGATCAGGACGCATGCAAAATGTGCATGACAAACCTTGCATCCTTCCAGACCCAGACCACATATTTGCATTTGATAGGAGTTTGGATTCAAGCGAACCAATTCATCGATCAGGGGCATTTGCACGGCTTCCGTCGACCAAAGTTGCCTCCGCAACGCATCCAAAGCTTCTGGGTTATCAAATGTAAAAATGTCTGGGTCTGGAAGAATGCAAGATTTGTCATGCATATTTCTCATGACCCATGATGCCTGTAATGCATGCCCTAGCATCACAGGTTTTTTGAGGTATTTTTAATGCCCATTCCGCATGACAAATGCCCTCTCCGCGTAGCAAAAATTAGACTCTGTTTGCTGCTCATGCAACACAAATTTTTTAGTCATCGAAACGCAGCATCACAAGTTGCATTCTTCCAGACCCAGACATTTTTACAGTTGATATGGGTGCAACTGCGGCACGGTTGTTGTACTTCGCGATTTCGCGGCTAGAAGTTGGTCGGCGCCCTATCAAAGTCAAAAAAGCCCCCACGACCCCAGCATATTCAAAAGACGATTTGTGTTGCTGGATTCGTGTACATCACAAATGAACTTTGTATTGCCGCAAGGGCAGCTTGGCGCCATATTATAAGCCCATTTGCGTTGTACTATGCATCCGGCTACCAGCTGAGCATGAGAAACAAGTCTGACATAGGCAAAAACGTATGACAGACTCGCTGCACAATGCGCCACATGGGCGCCGGTAGTTGCCTTCTACGCAAGACAGACCTGATTTGTGGTCACAAATCAGCATCACAAATTTTCTTTTCGATATGGGCTGGAGGGGAGATTTTTCCTCACAATACGGCCGCTCCGGAGTTATGGTCTGCCATCTGCACAGCCTTCAGCAAATACTGCTGTTTTTCGAACAGACTCAGGTGAAACGGGTCTTCTGGCGGTAGAAGACCTCCTGCACTTGTTGACGTTCCTCGTGCGTTGGAAAAATCACTCTGAGAACGAGGCCCACTAGCTGCACTTCCCGTCGACATCGCCAACTCGAGGAGCAACTGACTCGCCGCCTTCTGGTCACCAATCAGCTCGTAGTAACGCCACATACACTCCAGCAGCATGCGGGGACCTGGTGTAGGAGTGGTTTTTTATAATGTACAACTACTTACGTGACGAGTACTCCCATTTGCAGAATTTCGATTTCAATGATTT
Organism: Amoebophrya sp. A120; assembly: GCA_905178155.1. Lineage (NCBI taxonomy): Eukaryota > Dinophyceae > Syndiniales > Amoebophryaceae > Amoebophrya > Amoebophrya sp. A120. The sequence continues at coordinate 2,560,325 of CAJINV010000010.1, read as the reverse complement.
CCATGATTGAGAATCATTATTTTCCCTCACGTGCCGCTCCTGTGTGACGTCAAACAAAAGTGCTGGGTTCAAAACATGCCAGAGCAGCACCTGACCTGCTAGTAATGAATGTTGATCTTCTAAAACAAAGACATTACGTATTCTCCCCACGTCTAGTGCATTGGCCTTGTAGTCCAGATATCTCGATTCCAGGTAATGGTAGATTTCCTCCGTGGCTCGGGTTGCGAACTTCTTCAGCAAAAACTCGATGGACGTGATCTCCTGTAGCAAAAAGTCGTAGATGCAGTAGCGAATGATGGTAAGATGTCGCTGCTCCCGCCGCTGGTCCTGCATTTGCCGCTGCGTTTGCTGCGGGAGAAGATGCGCGCGCGAGGAGGAGGAGGAGGCAGCTTGTTGTGGTCCCGACGACCCGACAGTCGAGGAAGAAATTAGAGTCGAATTGCACTTGGTCCAAAGCTATCAATTGCAAAAGTGTCTGGGTCTGGAAGATTGTCATGCTGTTTCTGGACTCCAAAAAAATTTGTATTGCATGACCAGCAAGAGGGGCGCAGTTTTTGCTACACGGACAGGGCGTTTCTCATGCGGAAGGTGCATCAGGAGGCCCTCTAAAAGTCTGCGATGCTAGGTCAAGCATCACAGGCATCATGGACATGAGAAATATGCATGAGAAATTTTGCACTCTTCCAGACCCAGACGCTTTTGCATTTGATAGAAGCTCCTCAATTAGCGTCTCATTGAACGAGGACGCAGCGTTGCTCGCATTTTGATATTGCTGCTGCTGCTGCTGCTGCTGTACTATCGCAAGCGCCGTCACGACACTCGGACCCGCTACGGGCGCAGACCCGGGAAGCAGGGCTGCGAGATAGCTGTCCATCAAGAAATACACCCGCTGGAGCATCATGGAGCTGTCTTTCAGCTTGCCCGCAGTATATCCCATGTAAAAACGTCCCCACCCCATGGCTGTCATGCAGATTTGCAGTCACAGGAAGATGTGTAATGCGCATCCCCATGAGAGGCATTTCCCATCTTGATGTTTTGGACTTTGTAATGCTATAAACAGGAACAGGATGAGTAGACGGCTTCGTGATCCACGGCTGCTCTTGCTAAACTGCACTACAATCCAGAGAGGAACTTGTCATGCTTGACTCCCAAAACTTCTCGACTTGTGTTGCGAGATCCCTAGCTTGACGCTGGGGTGAGAGTGTTTTTACATAGGATACAGTAGGATTGCCGTGCATCCTCTTCCCGTCCATCTTCGCTCGCTTTGGGGATAGAAAGACCGACCCGGTTTCTGCGTCCACCAGCTTGCCGATTTGGTCCACTAAACAATTGGCGAAAACCAGGTCCAAGCTCTGCACTGCCCCGCACCTGCTCGTCACTCGTTTCAAGTTCTCCGCGAGCGTTTTCAAAATGTCGTTGGAACAGTATGCTGTGCAAAAGTATCGTACTCGTATAAATGCATCACAAGTTTCCTCAGCATGAGAAATGAAATTTGTAATGCTGATTTGCCTTGGGAACAAGATTTGTAATGCATGTTTGCGATTACTACGAGTACGATACTTTTGCACAGGATAAACAGTGCACCACGTCGATATTGTGGATCCACCGACACTATGCATTGCAAATATGTCTGGGTCCTCTGGAACTTGTGATGCAAGGAAGGGAAGAATGAGCACCCTGATAATGCGCTGCCCAGCATGACAAGTTTTTCCGTGGCTCTGGGTTCTTGCGTACTCCGCATGAGAAACTGCGTTTTTGCATGACAGGCAAGGGTGGCTCGTCTTCGCGGCCACGCAATACAGAGTTCCGAGTCATGCCAGACCAGCATGACAAGAACTCTTGCAAGTTTCCAGACCAAGTAGACGTATTCCCAGTGCATAGACAAAGCCCCTCGATTTCCACCTGCTCCAGCCACTCTGCCTCTTTCTCCTCCGCGGAATTGGCTACTAAAACCTGGTATGCATTGCAAATACCCCTGGATGATGTCTGGAAAGAACTTGTAATGCAAGGCAGTCGAGAATAAGTGCACTGTAATGCACCGCCAAGCATGACAAGATTTTTCGTGCTTCTGTGCTGCCTATTGTGCATGAGAAACTTCTGCGTTTTTGCATGCCAGACGGGATGAAAGGCTGTTTCATCGATGGCCCTACGCAATACAGCGCTCAGAGTCATGCCAGGCTAGCATGACAAACCTTGCAGCCTTCCGGACATGATCCAGGGATATTTGCATTCGATACCTGGTTGGAGTCCAGCAACTGTTGCTGTGCGGACGTTCTGCCTGCTTGATGTCGGTGGGCAAAATCGGTCGTTCTCCTGCTCGTGTTGTTAATAGGACCTGTCGTGTGCGAAAAGTACTAGTATGAGGTTGGTAATATGCAAACAGGCTCCTCGGGGGAGGAGGAGGAGGACCGCTCCTGCCATGGAACAAACAGAATGATCTTCACAACTCATGATGAAGTAGAAAGACCTGCTATGATTATACAACTGGCACGTCGACCAGTAGAGGCACTAGACCCTACATACAAGAACCGCCTCAACAAGCACCCGCCACCAGAGATGAATAAAACACGAAACAAAGAACTCTTGTATCTATGTATGTGTACTTGAGTCCACTTCCATTCCGTTGGCGGGGCTGCTCCCACCACCGGCACCAGGCAACGGCACCTTGCGACTAGCCGCCCAGGCTTCGCTCACACCCGGCGACTGCCAGTCCACCATGGAGAACAGTTTCGGGACTTGTTTCGCCAGGTCGGCGCACTGTCGCGGGTAGTAGACGATGATGTAGCTCATCCAGATCAGCACGGGTTGCGGGTCGAGTACCAAATTCTCCAGGACAAAATCCACTTCCAACTGGTAGTGGGGCTTCCGGTTCTTCGAGGTCAGAAACTCGAACAGCTGCTGGAACCGGGATTTATTGTTCTCGCCATTGTAATCAGAGGATGACGAAGACGAGGACGACGCCGAGGGATAGATATCAAAAGGAAAAATCCCCCCTCCCCATATCGAAAACGGAAGATGCGCGAATTTGTGATGCTGTATTTGAGTACACAAATCGACTTGTATTGCTAGAAGGCCAAGAGACGAAGCTGCGGCCTAAATTGCAGGTGGTCTGTCATGCTGTTTCCCACTTCCAGCTGCCTCCTGTCATCCTGGAGCTGCAAGGCTTTTCCACGCTAGACAGCACTACAGTCCGCATCTTTTGCCTTCTAGCATCACAAAGCTGATTCGTGGCCACAAATCTGCATCACAGATTTCCGTTTTGATATGGGGAGGGGGGATTTTTCCTCGCAATAATAGAAACGCGTTGCTTTCTTGCTTGCCACGGTTCTGCCCGCCTCCACCATGGAGGAAGAATTCATCGCGCCAGGATTTTTACTTCGGTGAAAATTCCGGACGTTCTCATTGCTCAGAACTATCAAATGTAAAAATGTCTGGGTCTGGAAGGTTGCCAGGTTTGCCATGCATATTTTGCATGACTCTTGATGTCTGTAATGCATGATCTAGCATCACATATTTCTAGAGGCCTTCCTGATGCCTATCCCGCATGACAAATGCCCTCCCCGCGTAGCACAAACTAGGCACCTCTTGCTGGTCATGCAATACAAAAAATTTTAGAATCCAAAGTTAGCATCACAAGTTGCATTCTTCCAGACCCAGACATTTTTACATTTGATAAGAACATTGTCCAGACAATTCAGCAAGGTCGGGTGCTCGTTGACGTAGCTGAAAAAACGAAGCAGTTCGAGAGTCCGGTCCGCAGTTACCAGGACAGACTGCACCCTTCGGTAGTTCTGCGTATGGGAATGTCAGGATCGAAATCGACAAAATCGAAAAATTTGTGATGCATAAAATCGATTAGCAGTTGGAGCCCAGTTTTCAAGTGTCGCATGACAAATTTTGGCGGTACCTAAATCCAGTTTGTCATGCGGTTCAGGCAAAGAAGACTGCTCCTGTCATGCTACTCTGGCAGCACGTTGCATACCCCTAGCCAGGCTTACGATCGGTCTCATGTGCCTGCTCCGCAATACAGGCCTTCAGCGCCCTACACTTTACGCATCACAAATTTTTCGATTTTGTCGATTTCGATCCTGACACATCCATACTGTGTGTGAAAGAAGTACTGCAGTTTCAGCTTCGAGCTGTAGTAGCTGTTGCGGAACGCAGTTTTCTCCTTTCGCCGGTTGAAACTGCTGTTTTCTTTATCCAAGAAAAAAACTGTGTAAGTGTGACTGTGTAGGATGAGTAAGTACCATCACCAATAATTCGTAGATCGCATTTAACATAAAAAACCTGTCATGCGCAGCTAGTACGTAAAAACACGCACGAAGTGTGGCTATGACGCACTTCCGGCATGACAAGTGTAAACGGTTTTGCATTTTCCGCTTCACAAACTTACACTTACACAGTTTTATTTTTCTTGCATATTCGTTCACGCAATTGTACTGGTACTGCCCATCGTATCCGATTTCCGCCTTGATGGTCGGCGCGTCCAGCGTGGTCGCGTAGGTGGTCATCGGATCCACCCCCGGTGGGGTTATCGGATTGTAGTCGGAGTTTATCCCACAGAAAGAAGCTGGCAGGGCATGTCTGTAATGCAAAAATAAATACACAGAAAAATCTGTCATGGGCGGCCTCATAGCATGCTATTTAGGATATGCAATACAGTTTTTCTTTGTCTATTTATTTTCGCATTACAAATATGACCTGCCAGTTTTTTTCTGTGTGATAGAGCTCTGCATGAACACATGTTCTTGGAACATCAATTCCTCATCCAGGGGATCGACCGAGAAATCCCGCTCCCGCTGCATCGGAACGTCCGATATGCAGTGCAAAAGTATCGGACTCGTACTAACTGCAGTCATGCATTACAAATCTAGGCTGTTAAGGTAAATCCGCATTACAAATTTAATTTGTAATGCTGAGATGATTTCTTGTATTGCAATTCATACCAGTACGATACTTTTGCAGTTCATATCCGAACCCGTGCCGTTCGCGCTCGCCTGGTCTACTTCTATACTGCCAGTGCCTTGGTCCACTGCCATCCCGCTGGTCACGGCCTGCCTGCACTATCAAAATGAAAAATCCACCCTCGCCATATCAAAACGGAAATTTGTGATGCTGATTTGTGGTCACAAATCGTCTTTGTCTTGCATATTTATAGGGTCATAGTAGCCATTTTACGCATTCCAGAGCAAGTCTGTCATGCGCTTTCGACTACTGCGAACCTGTTTGCCATGCGCAATTGCTAGGCTTCTGCATACCCAAACAGGCTCAGAAAATGCAGCCAAGCACTTTCTGCAAGACAAATCTGATTTGTGTACGCAAATCCAGCATCAGAAACTTTGTTTCGATATGGGGAGGGGGGATTTTTCCTCACGATATGCACCGCACGATCCCCTGTTTGGCGAACTGGAGCGCGTGCGTCATATCAACTGCAAATATGTCTGGGTCTGGAAGATTGTCATGCATATTTTGCAAGACGCACGATGCCTATAGTGCATGACTTAGCATCACAGATTTTTGGAAGTAGGCTTCCGGATGGTGCCTATTCCGCATGACAAGTGCCCTCTCCGCGTTTTGCACAATCTGGGCTGCTCCTCTTGCTGGTCATAGCAATACACTACAGATTCTTTGAGAATCCAAAGATAGCATGACAAGTTTGGATCCTTCCAGACCCAGACATATTTGCGATGCATACGTCAGCCTTGTGATCAACTCTTTCGTTTGGTCCTGGTGCGTCGACAGCCCGACGCGGTAGTACGCGTTTCGGCTCGCGAAGGGGTTCATTTTTAGTCGGCTAGTCGTACTACTTGAGGACGACGAGGAGCCACTGGTCCTCCCGGAGGTGGAATAAATGATTTGGTTTTTTACCTTCGCGGGCGGAAACCCCGTGTCTTGGTCCACCAACTGAACCATCTGCCGCCGCCACAGGTTGGTCTCGCCGATGCAAGAGGACAGGAACAAACCGAGCCCGTCCAGCCATTTGCCGTTGTTCACAAGAAGTCCGTCCTCCGTGAAATCCAAGTCGTCCATGCGCCACTGCCACTTCGTTTGCTCCCCGTTGGCCAAGCACTGGCAACACTCGCGAGCAGTCTGGGGCGGTATGTTCCGGGAAGCCTCGCGTTGCGAATACGTCAGGGAAAGGACCTTGTGGAGTGAGTATTTTCAGTTTGGTATATTCTATTTCCGCTCGTGGTCTGTGGTATCTATGTATGTGCACAAATAAAACATGCAGCACTTCAGATTCAGACACACAGTCGGCATGATGAAAAAGATGAAAATTACCAGCAAGTGAATACAGTATTAAGTAAAGCTGTACATATATTCCCTTGTTCGTCATCAGCGCGAAGGTCCTGGTGGGGCGGAACAGGCCCAGATCGCCCTCTCGCTCGGTCTTCATAAAGGGGATCTCGGTCCCGTCCCACGTTTTGTGGAACTCCAGCCCGCCTTCTTCTACGATGGTTATGCCGGTTTCGACGCCGATGGGGGAGGAAAATTGCTGCGTGCCCGGGGGCAACTGGCCCGTGCTGCTTGTGGTGCTGCCATTATAATCTCTGGTTTGCTGCAACAGGTTGTAGGTGTTACTGTACTTCTGGTTGCCTACAATTTCCTCTTCGCGCTCCCCGATTGCGGTGGCAGTCTGCACACGAACGGAGAACTGTTGAATTAGGATCCGGGGGAAGGTAAAAAAACTAATAAATATCAATTTACTGTTGAACACAGTCGTAAAATCGTTAACTGGCATCAACACTACTACTACTTCGACACATCGGCGCATGACAAAAAAAAACCAGGGCTATGCAATTTACAGAATACGATGTAGGTGGTCTAGGTATCCTTTCTGCATGACAAGAAAAAACCTTCAACCGACTTCGCATGATAAAAAAACACAAAATGCAGTACGCAGACTTCGCCGTCCTGGTTGCACAGTGCCCAAACGTATGAAATGCGAACCACGTGTCTGGTACTTTTCTGGAAGAATACAAAAACTTGTCATGCTGACTGTGTCAGTCTTGCGTGGGCAGCTGTCACCTGAACAGCGAGCTATTTCTCATTCAAAAGAATTGGCGCTTATTTCTCGAGGCCTGCATAAAAGAACCTGTGATGCTATCCTGTGCATTCAGAACCACATGATTTTTTTTAGCTGGTTACCAGCAAAACAAGGTGCATGACAAATCAGTCATCACCCTCCCAGAACGCCAGACATAGTTAATTGTGCTGGATAAAATGCCGTTCCGGTACACGCCGGGGAGACTTCTGCCCGCCTATCACGCAGAAAAAAGCTGGCAGGTCATATTTGTAATGCAAAAATAAATAGATAAAAAAAATTGTATTGCATGCCCTCAACAGCATGCTATGGCCTCGCCCATGACAGATTTTGATTTTCCTGTGTATTTATTTTTGCATTACAAATCTGACCTGCCCGCTTTTTTCTGTGGGATACCGCCGACATGGCGCCCAGGCCGGGCTGTCGCTTCATTGTCGCTTGATCCAGGCCACGGTCGAATATCCACAGTAAATTTCCCGTACGCGTACAAATGCAGTCTCTGCATGAGAAAACTTGTCTTCAGTCCTAGTCTAGCATGACAGGTTGCTGGACACTGCAAGTTAGTGAAATTTGTCATGCATTTTGTACATGCACGGGAAATTTACATTGCATATCGAAGCCTGTAATATCATCGACGATTATTTTTGCACTTTTGAATAATTTCTAGTTCGATGTTGCGGACCACGACCACATCTTCCGTCACCCGCGTCTTTGTTGTATTATCATCAAACAAAAACAAGTGAAAAATAAATTCAAATTAAGTGTTTATATAAAAATACCTGGCGGTCCGTCATACCCCCTCGGGAAGGACGCTTGTGGATTCAGCGTTGAATACTGCAAGAGTTCCAATCCGCGGCCTGCCAACGGTCCGGCTCCGCCGAGACCCAATGAGGACGCGGACCCGAATGATCCGTGTAAAAATGCGTGCGTCACGTATCGCAGATGTATCCTTTCGTAGGCGCTGGTGAGCAGGAAAATGTGTAGAACTCCGTTACTCGAACTGCTGTTGGACACATGCAACTGGATAAACTCCCGCGATTGAAGCGCGTGGAACTGCATCTTCCGTTGCAGCTGGTTTTCCAGATCCAGCAAGGTCCACTGCTCCTTCCGAGACCACGGGTTCGTCCTGCTTGTGGTTTGTTGGCCGGCCAGTGACTGCGCTGCGGAGATCGGCCTGTCGCCATTTGCTGGCATGCTGGGTGTCGCACTACTGTCGTCCTGCTCGTTCCCGCAGCCGTAGACGGTCAGCACTTGGTCCTCGTCTACTGTGACGAAGAAGTTTGCTTGCGCGACCGCAAACTGTTTTATCGTCGCTTTGCTCGACCGGTTGAACAGAAAGTTGCTGAAAACGCCACCGGTGATGCAGTTTAGCCGGCAAAACGAACTTGAGCCCCCGAACGCCGAACCGAGCAAGGAGCTATCAACTGTAAAAATGTCTGGTTCTGGAAGATTCTGACACTTGTCATGCACGTTTTGCATGAGCCATGATGTCTGTGATGCATACCCTAGCAGTACAGATTTTTTGAGGGCTTCTTGATGCCTATTCCGCATGACAAATGCCTTCTCAGCGTAGCAAAAATTGCATTCCGTTTGCCACTCAACACGCAATACCGATTTTTTTGGAATCCAAATACAGCATCACAAGTTGCATTCTTCCAGACCCAGACATTTTTGCATTTCATAGGAGCTCGCGGCAGACGACAGCAGGGAGGAGGCCGTGGCAGAGTAGTTCTGCATTGAAACGTTGGCGTCATTGTATCGAAAGGAAAAATCCCTCCACCCCATACTCAAAGAAAGATTTGTCTAGCATGATTTGTGATCACAAATCGCGTTGTCATGCTAGACGGGAAGAGATGCAAATTTTAGTGCTGGCTGGCGTGGGAAAGCTTTGCGTCTTCAGCATGACAGGAAGCAACTGGAAACGGGAAACAGCATGACAAATTGCATGCAAACGAAGGAACAGCTGCGTCTTTTGGCCTTCTAGCAATACAAGTCGACTTGTGGTCACAAATCAGCATCACAAATCTCCTTTTCGATATGGGGAGGCGGGATTTTTCTTTTTGATACGTTGTCGTACTCCAGCTCGTATCAAATGTAAAAATGTCTGGGTCTGGAAGAATGCAAGTTTGTCGTGCCTGTCTGGCATGACTCGGGAATCTGTGTTGCATAGGCACGAAAAAGCCCTCTTACCTGTCATGCAAAAACGCAGTTTTCTATGCGCAATCCGTAAGACATGGCAGCCAAGAAATTTGTCATGCATAGCTGCGTATTTCGGTGCGTCTATCATTCATTTTTAGCATTACAAGTTTCCAGACCCAGACATTTTTGCATTTGATAGCTCGTAAATGTAGCGCAGACTGGACAGCAAAATCCGCCCGTCCTCGGTACTGTGGACCGCCGAAAAGGGGTGCCCGTTGGTAGAACTGTCATGCGAGATTTGGTTTTAGATTTAGATTTTCATTATCATTTTGATTTTCGTTTTCCTACAGTCAGAACTCAGAGTCAGAAGCATGAAATAATAAAGTTTTCGCATGCATGTTGCAGATCACGTTCCGAGCGGAGCATCAATCGCAGGCAAGCGAGCAGCTGTGCGGAAAACGAAAAGACTGACGTTCTTGACGAGCTGCAAGAGGTGGATTTTATACAAGCACGAAAAATTGATAGCAATATCAAGAACCTCCTAGCAGTTCTATGTAGTGGTAGTTCTACTGCAGCAGAAGAAATACAACAAACTCCTTCACAAGTACCAGCTGTAGCCCGGGAGGTTGACCGTGTGCAGCCTGCTGTCCCTGATCACAACGCCCAACAGATGCACGTTCTGCTGCGTGACCACCACGATCAGAAAGTGTATTCTGTTCCCAAAGGCGTTTTCTCTCGGCTGCACCATCGCGACGGACAAAATGATGGAATCCGCCGGCACGATGTTCACCGTCCCCAGCACCGGGTCCGACGTCGCATACATTTCTTGCGGCTGCCCCCCAACGACACCACGGGCGCCGCTGCCGTTGGGCGCGAATAAAGCCCCCGGTCGGGAGGTTGTTCCATTCGGCAAGGCAGCGCCATTTGACGACGTCGCCGGCGGGGCGTGGTTGTTCAGGAGCATGGGGACTATGGCACTGGAAGACGAGGAGCTGGAGGATGAACTTGATGTCATGCGGGCGTAGTTCCACAAGTACAGGATGTGGTCGTCCGTCATCCAGGCCGTCCTCGTGTGCCCGAAAATCCCATACCGGTGGTTTTTCGCAATCGTGCTCGCCAGCTGTCCGTGCGTCTGCGAACTGGTCGCGAATCCGTTGTTGTAGATGCCGCCGATGGACACATCTGGCGGAAACCGGTGAAACTCGTGGGAAACGCGGACGAGATTGCTGTCCCAGGGCTTTTTCAGCGTGGACGGGTCATTGCATTGCTGGTCGTGGACTTCCTCGGCCCAGGAAGTCAAAAAGTCGAACCCTTCCTCCATCTTTCTTCTTTAATCGTCTATAATTTCTTGGAAATGGATAAAGAATTATGACCTGTTGTCCTTGTCGCTAGTACGACTACTCTAGGCCCGACTTCTACGGTCGTCGTTGTAATCATCAAGGAGATGTTGACAGAAGACGACAAAACTACTTACTTACTCCGTGCCTAGTTCTGGTGTGGTAAGAAGTAGCTTGAGTCAACACAAAAAAAGGGGTAATTAGGTCGCCTGCACAAAAAAAGAAAATAATCGTGACTCTGAAAGGCAAAGGACAAAAAAAAAGCTGCGGCTGCAGTGCTTGATGCGCACCAGCTGTCATCAAAATTGAGTTAGTAAGATCTGCTCCAGACCGCTATAACTACAAGCGGAAAAGTGTGAAGACTAGTCGCGCGGCCAGGGCCACCAACTATCACAGTAATTAATTCATTGTTGATGTTCCAAAGCTGCAAACAAAACTTTTCGAACCAAAAATCGCGAGCATGAGATGGATCTTGGAGGTACCTATCACTCTTGTAGGAGTAAGACGGTGAACCTGTATAAAGAAAAAGGTCGTCAACATCGAAGAACCTGTTGCACGACCATCAGGTTGTATGCAAATCTAGATCTGTTTATCTCTCCTGCGCTTGCGCAGGAGCACCGTGGCACATTCTGCTCTTGCGCAGAACGCGAAGTAAGAACAACGATCCCCTATCTTGATCTTGGTGAATTTTCGACTTCAGATGAAGAGGAAGAGAGCGAAATTGTCGATGATGATGGTTCGTCGGCGTCCGCATTCAGATCACGTGCCCAGGACCAGCCGATCACCTCGAAGTCAGCACGTCGAGAAGAGTCGTTCTCGACGTGCCCAGGACCAGCACGTCGAGAGGGGATCCTCTACTGGTCCAAAGGGTCGTGCGTCACACTTATTCTAAGCCGACTGGAAAAAAACGCATCCGGCTAGCACCAGCTGCGCATGAGCAACAAGTCTGACGTATGCGAAAATAACGCACCACAGACTCATTGCACAATGCGCCAGCACATGGGTGCCGTTTGCCTTGTAGCGAACAAGACAAAGCTGATTAGTGGCCACAAATCAGCATCCCAAATTTCCTTTTCGATATGGGCAGGGGAGATTTTTCCTCACAATATCGGAATTCCCGAGATTGAACACCTCCTGCACCACCTCCGTATCACAGGAAAAAAGCGTTACAGTTACACATTGTGTTGCAACACCGGCAACAGAGACAACCTTTCTGATGCAGGAAATGCTTGGGAGCCTCGTTTCCTTCCTGTTTCCCCTTATGATCTTCGCATTACAAGTTTTCTCTGCCACACAGAGAAATAAATTTGTGATGCACAAACTCCAACAGATGTGTAACTGTAACACTTTTTTCTCGTGGTACTCCGTATCCCACGAAAAAAGTGTTACAGTTACACATTTGTAGTGAATTCAGCAACACAAATTTCTCTGCATGAGAGAGAAGACTTGTAATGCAGATATCCTACGGGAAAACACCTGTGAAACGAGGCTCCTACGCATATCTGGCATGACAGAGCTTGTCTGTCTTGCTTGGCCTGCAACACAATGTGTAACTGTAACACTTTTTTCTCGTGATACTCCGGGTCGGTTGTACAGTATTGCACGTGCTCGTCCTCGGGCGGGATTCTCATGTTTTCAAACATCGGCGTGGGCAAGGGCCTCTCAAATGCAAAAATGTCTGAGTCATGCTGTTTTTGCATGACACAGAAGGTCTGGCATGGAAGCTCTAGCATCACAGATTTCGACAAGCTTCCGCAATGCCGAATCCGCATGACAAGTCCCCTATTTTGCTGACAGAAAGTGGGCAGCTTTAGCTACCTATGCATGAGAGATTTTTCTGTGTTTTGAAATGCGCATCACAAGTTCCAACCTTCCAGACCCAGACACTTTTGCATTTGATAGGGCCCGCACCAGAGGTGAGTACGTCGAGAGGGGATCCTCTACTGGTCCAAAGGGTGATCTACTTGCACATCTGTGATCTATTGCACAGGAAAGGTTAGCACCTTCGGGTGCTTTCTTTTTCGTGGACTTGATCGCCCACGCCATCTGCAGATCCCTTTCAGGAGGTGCCCCATGCCTATGTGTGCTGTCTGGCTCCTGTTATGAGCCCCAGTGTGGGTCTGCCTATCGGGTTGAGTGATGTCTTTAGTACTTTGGCGCCCAGTGTGGCTGTTTGGTGCCTTTTTAGAGGCTGTAGTGCGCAAGCGTCGCCGCCTGTGTGCGCGTGTGGGTGCGATGATGAGTTCCGGGCACCGGAGCCAGCGTTTTGGCAGTATGTGCCCCCGGTTAGCGGTTAGACAAAAAAAAAAAAAGGTCCCGGTTACCTCTTGGCTTTAAAAAAAAAAAAAAAGGTCTCTAAAGCAGTATGTGCCCCCGGTTACCACGTTAGAGTTAGAGTCTTTGACCAGGTTCTTTTTCTCTTGGACTTTCTAAGCCAAGAGAAAAAGACCAACTGGTCAAAGAGATTAAGCTTGAGAGAAAAAGAGGATCACCTCTCTGCGCTAAAGAGAGGGGATCCTCTACTGGTCCAAAGGGTCGTGTGTCATCTTCTGTGATCTACTTCTATATCGGCCGCTCAAAAAGAAATGAAGGCTCCTGTGCTGGTCCTGAACAGCTAAGTGGTGATCTTCGGCTCCCTTGTTGAAGAACACACTTGATTTTTGTTCAATCGTTGAACACAAGAAAGTCCTTTGCTGACAAGACACAACTGTAGTCTTTTTTCCTTTTCACATTCTAGTGAACAAAGTGCTGTTGACCCTGCTGCCCACATCCAGTTCGACTCCAGTCCAACGAGATGAAAAGACTTTGCTTTATCACAGCTTCAAGTAGAAAGAGAGACTGACTCCGTGCGGTGATGGATTCTTGAAGAATTATACTAGTGGTTTTTATACTACTTTTGCGTCGAAATTTTTGTGTAGGAAGCAGGTCCTCGACGAGGTAGGTGCTTCAATATATAATACCTTGCCTCAACCTCATAACTGCTACTGCGCCTTCCTAGACAAAAATCTGCAAGTTCTTTTGTCTTGCTTGTTGCGCCAAATGAAGAATCATTCATCTTCTCGAACAACTGCACAATAGGTTCCTCGTAAAGTTGTATGTACATGAACCACTGGAGGACGCACGCGACCAAGAATTTACGGAAGCGGCTCATACTCCGCGTGTTCATCCGCATCTCCGAAGCCGTTGCTCCCTCCTGCCGCCCCGGCGCTCGTGTGACTGTTCCGTCTCCTCCCGTCATCGCCGAGCAATTGTTGCTGCATTGTTATGCTTTGCAAAAATGTCGGAGTCTGGAAGCTTGTGATGCTGCGTGGCGAACCATGAGCACACCACAAGCGCCAGCTCAGCATGACAAGCTTCATCTCAGTTGCTAGGTATTGTGTAATACTTATTCTGCATGACAAGAAACTGCCTTCTAGAATGACACGAAATTGAAATTCGAGCTGCTTTTGTGTAAAAAATTATGCGCATGAATGTCATCATGCTAGCCGAGCATGACAAACTTGCGATTATCTTCCTGACCCAGACATATTAATTTGCAAGCCGTAACCACGTCCCCGTTCTGGTTGTCTTTGTTGCGGAAATACGCGTAGACGCCAAAGGAAATGGGAATTACGTAGAGGAACAGCAGCCGACTGTCCCAATACCACAGCGTCGTGTCATTCACCGGGGAAGTTGTGCGGTCGGAGAGTCCTTCTGGGTTGTTGTTGTTTTCGGAAATTGATGTCGCAGATTTGTCTTGCTATTCCGTGCAAAAGTATCGCACTCGTAGTAATTGTAATTCCATTGAATTGCAATCATGCGTTAGCATTACAAATTTTTTTCTCAAGGCAAATCCGCATTACAAATTCGATTTCTCATGCTGAGGGAATTTGTCATGCATTTATACGAGTACGATACTTTTGCAATTCATACTTGCTCTGGCCCCGCAATCTCGTTGGGGTCCATCGCCTGTTGCTCGGTGGCGACGATTTTTTTGTTGTACTCCTCCGTGTACGGATTCCGCATATGAAATGCAAAAATGTCTGGGTCTGGAAACTTGTGATGCTAAAATGTGCATGATGGAAACACTTCCGAATGCAGCCCAGCACGACAACTTTCCGGAGCGCTATCTCATAGGCAATCCGCATGAGAAACTACGTTTTTGCATGACAAAAATGGCTGCGGCTTTTGTCGGTTATGCAATACAGATTTCCCAGGAATGTAAGGCTAGCATTACAAGTTGCATTCTTCCAGACCCAGACATTTTTGCAATGCATACTGCACCGCCGAGAGCGAAAAGCCGGAGAAGAGTAATCCGACCAAGCCAAACGTCATGGGGAGCAAGTAGAGAATCAAGACGACCAAGAACACTATCCTCGCGACCCATTTAAGGTTTTCCTGCGTGGCGTACGTTGGTAACAGAAGTTGGACCGTGTCAAAAGCTTGCTGCAGCAGCGAGGCGATGGACGTGCTACCCGTGGTCCCGCCGCTGCCGTATGAATAATTCCACCGGCTGCTGTAAAAATAATTCGAGCTGGTATTATTATCCCTCGAAGTAGAAGGCCCGTCGTTGGTCACTCCTAAAGGATCTAAATGGATGGTGTAGCTGTCGGCTTCGACGGTGTTGCTGCACTGTTTCTGGTGCGAAGTGGGGGGCCCAAGCTGTTGCACGACCCCGTGGCCCGCTTCGGCTGGCCGCACGCTGCACGTGTTCTTCTGCATCTTGTTCACAGGGTCGTCAACCACATGCCGCGCCCTCTCCGTCCCGTGGATGACCGTGTTGTGGTGCGCAGGCGCCCTTTTGTACTCGTCGTGCGCATCCTCGTGCACCGGAGCGGAGAAAGCAGAGGTGAACCCGTTGGACCGGAGACCTTCTTCCACGACATTGGGCAACAGTAACCGCTCGGACTTGTTCACGCCGTGTATCAAAAGGAAAAATCCCCCCTCCCCATATCCAAATGGACACTTGTGACGCTGGACTTGAGTAGTCAAATCAAATCTGTCTTGCTGGAGAGGACTGCAGGCCCATAGCAAGCCTGAGTGGGAGAGGTTTTGGCCAAGGCGCTCGGCATGAAAAAAGTCCATGCGGTACGCCTTCAGCATCACAAACCGCAGGCATAATGCGGGAGGGGGCTTCTGGGTTTGCCTTCTTGCAAGACAGACACGATTTGTGAGCACAAGCAAGCATCACAAATTTCCGAAAGTATGCCTTTTCTGTGTGGGGAGGGGGGATTTTTCCTTACGATGCCGTGCAGATTTAGGCTAGTATTATTTATTCCGCCGGCGTTCTTGTTCTGTTGCTCCAACTGCTGGTAGGTGGCGGCGAACATTTTTGGGATCTAATAAAGCTATGGAAGTGACTTCTTCTTCTTCTTCTTCTACATCACCGTCGTCGTTCTCAACCTCAACGAACCGCTTGGCACAAAAAAAAAGTCTATTTGCTGCTGAGTCTTGGGTAGCATTGAAAGCGAGGAGGAGATGTTGATGAAGACGATTCTGGTAAATGAAAACCTATCTGCCTACTAAACAAGTACAGGTCAAGCTTGCGAAGGTGGTGGCACTTTCCTCCGACACGGGGGTAAATATCAAGGGGACGAAGGGAAAGTAGCGAACGAACGTGGGGCCGTGCAGAAATGCCTGTGAGAGCATGAAATGGGCTTATATCTTTAAAAATCGGACTGACGTATGAAACTATCGGAGCAGGTACTTACTTACCCTTCCAGCGGAGGTGGTTGCACTACAACTACTGTGAGCACCCGACAACAACAATTAATACGAAAAAAACATGCAAATGCTGTCGTTCAGTTTTACGTACTTCAGCTGCGTTCATGAAATGTCGAATTCTTCAGCTGTACTTTTCTGCTTTTATAATCAGTGACTTATTTTCACTCACAACCTTCGTTTTTATCAAGTTCTTCGACGTACGGGGACTGTGCATGATGTGCTCTTTTTCGTCTGAGTGCAACAGAACAAGTTCTTGCACCTAGCTTGTGTCGAACAGGGAGGTATATGTACCGAATACTGGCAGCTGGTGCCGCTTCGGTGCCCCCGCTTCGAAGGAGCTCGCTGCGTTTCTTATCTTTCGCAGGTCAGTCAAACGAGAGGTGGGATGAACAACAGAAATAAAATCAGCTTCATGATCGCGCTGTGGCTGATGTGCGGTGAGTACTTGTGTAGACTTTTTGTTCTCTTGCTTCGGCGACACCGACACTGTATAGTCCGGCCGCCTTATCTATCATGCTTCTCCTCGTCGAGAAGATTGCAAACCCACACTCCTGCTGCACATCTTCTTCTTCTATGTCTGCAACTTACTCCTGTTCTGTCGCTCCTGTCACTCCTGTTTACAAAAACGAGGAACCTGAGGCTGAGATCGGGCATTATGCTTCTCATAAAAATAAAAATTTGGCATCAGAAATAACCACCCAGCTCCTCTATGTACACGGCGAACTCCCCGAGAATCTTCGGCTTGATCGCCATAAACCCCAGCATCCCGATTTTTGTCGGGTCAAACAAGACCGCCCGCTTCCCACTCCGCCGCCAGCTGAAAGCCTCCTGCGCCCAGGAGCCGTCAAAGGGAAAGAGGAAAGTCGCGGAAGTGTCCGAAAAATTCGGTTTAAACTCCATCACGTACTGCCCCACACCGCTCACGTCGGCGATCATTTCCAGGGTGATTTCCCGATTTGTGCCGTCGTTCGTAATGTCGTCCGCCCGCCGCGCTTTCACGTACAACCCCTTGTAGCCCGCGGCTTTGTCAAAATTCATTGCTTTGTACATCCGAACCGATGCAAAACCGCCGTTGTTCGCGGCTAGAACATTGCCCTGGAAGATTTTCCTTCCCGTATCATACGACGCCGTAGAAATGCCCCCCATCACGCGGTCGGTCACAATTTGCAACGCGCCGGAGGTGAGGCTGACGGGGGTGAACAGATTGGAATTCGTATTGTGAGGAAAAATCCCCCCTCCCCATATCGAAACGGTGCGCGTTTCAAAATTTGTGATGCTGATTTGTGGCCACAGATCGAGTCTGTCTTGCAAGAGGGCAAAGCCAGAGCTTCCGCCGCATTTCGCAGGCGATTTGTAATGCTGCCGCGCCAATGGGGCAGACATCTGCCATGCTAAGTGACTACCTCAAGCCACCCCGTTCCAGGCTTTGCATCTGCCTGTAGTGCTCTACTGCACGACAAAGCTGATTTGTGTACGCAAATACAGCATCACAGACTTCCCTTTCGATATGGGGAGGGGGGATTTTTCATTTTGATAATTCGTGGCGAACTGAGTCGGCGCGCTCGTGGTCGTGGTTGGAGTGGGAGGCATATCAAATGCAAAAATGTCTGGGTCTGAAAGGTTGGATGAACACTTGTCATGCACATTTTGCATGGCCGATGATGCCTGTAATGCATAACCTAGCATCCCAGATTTTGCGAGGGCGTCCTGATGCCTATACCGCATGAGGAATACCCCCGCCGCGTAGCATAAACTGGACTCCTCTTGCTCCTTACGCAATACAGATTTTTTTGGAATCCAAAGACAGCATGACAAGTTTACACTCTTCCAGACCCAGACATATTTGCAGTTGGTAAGGCAACACCACTTTTCCCCGGTCAGACGCGGGATTCGTGGCGGACGGTACTGTTATCCTATGTAAAAACGTCCCCACATCAGAGCTGCCAAGATGGGAATTCTGCTAGACAAATCCACCAGCTTTGGTTGCTGCGCATGACAAGTTTGGCCTCGTAGTATAATCCTATTTATAATAGCCCCAGCAGCATCACAGATCTAGCCTAGCATGCTGATTCAAGCATCACAAATGTCAAAACACGAAGAGAAAACGCTTCTCATAGGGCTCCGCATGAGAAACATTTTTACCATGCAGATTTGCATGACAACTATGGGGTGGGGACGTTTTTACATGGGATAGCTGTTGCTGGACCAGCAGCTGCTGCTTGCGAAGTTGAGGTCCCTGCGCTGCCACCATTCGAAGAGGAGGCTGACGCTGTCGTTGTTGCTGCAGCTGTTGGCACGACCTGCGTCCCCGAAACGCCCCCGCCACTCCCTCCGGAGCTGGAAGGTAAAGCTAGAATTCTTTCAAACTCCTGCTCCAAAAGCATCTGCAACACTTCGGTTCCGAAGTTATCGACCAACGCCGTTTCTGAATTCTGGGAGTCGATCGGCAAAACTCGGTAGTAGCTGTTCAACTTCAGCTCCGCATTTTTCACGATAATCTCGATGTCGAGGGGTATCAAATGCAAATGTGTCTGCATCTGGTAGAGGACAACTTTGTCATGCACATTTTCCATGATCCATGATGTCTGTGATGTATGCCCTAGCACTACAGACTTTTTACCGTTTATCGACGCGCATCCCGCATGACAAACGCCCCCTCCGCGTAGCCAAATTTGACTCCTCTTGCTGCTCATGCAATACAGATTTTTTCAGCATCCAAATGAGCATCACAAGTTGCACTCTCCCAGACCCAGACATATTTGCAATGCATAAGGGGCAATTGGTAGCTACTCAGAAATTTCCGGTGCAGGTTCAACGCGAGCTGCGTTTTTTGCTTGGCGTCCGGTTTATCACAATGAAAAATGCCCCCACCCCCGAACTTGAAAGCATTTGCATTGCAAACCTTTCCAAATGAAACATTCGCCCTCTTGCGTGTATCAGCATCACAGATTTCCGATGGTGAATAGCAAAAATTTGTATTGCAAAAGATCCCAGCAAGAGCGGTGCTTGTCATGCGAGCGATGCGAAACACCACGAGAATCTGCATCAGAAAGATTCATATTCCTTTCATGCATGACAAAAAATTTTCATTTGGAAACTTCGCATCACAAATTTTTGCCACTTTGGGGGTGGGGGGCACTTTTCACTGTAATACGGTTCTGCCGAAATACCCGTCAACTCGCGGGTAATTTCCGTCTGAATTTCGGCCACGGATTATCAAAAGGAAAAATCCCCCTCCCCATAGATATCTATCAAAACAAAGTCTCCGAAGTAGCTGGATTTGCGTACACAAGTCAGATTCGTCTTGATGGAGCGGACTGCAGACCCATACCAAGCCTGAGCAGCGAGGCTGTGACCTAGGCGCTTAGCATGAAAAACGTCCGCGCTGCAGGCCCAACAGCATGACAAACCGCCTGCAAGAATAATGCGGCGGAGCCGGTGGAATAAATGGCGTCTTGCAAGACAGACGCGATTTGTGGTCGTCACAAATCAGCAACACAAATTTTCGAAAACCTACCTCGTCAATACGGGCCAGGGGGGAATTCTTCCTTGCGATACGGATTTTGTTTCTTTCACGGCTGAGGAAGCGGGTGCCGAAGAAGTACCTGCTCCAGATGACGAACTACTTCCGGCTAATTGTGCGTTGTTGTCCTCCACCTGCGCAGCTAGGTCTTGCATCGCCAGCACATCGTCGAACGCGTATCTGATTTGCCACGCCGCGTTGATTATGAATTGCAAATATGTCCGGGTCGGAAAGATTCTGAGACTTGTCATGCACGTTTTGCATGAGCCATTAGGTCTGGAATGCGAGACCCAGCATGACAGATTTCTTCCGGTCTCTATCATGCCTTTCCTGAATGAGAAACTCCCTCTCAATTTGGTCAAAGGCGGACGGATTTTGGTACTCACGCACCACAGATATTTGCATCATTCAGATTTAGCATGACAAGTTTTAATCTTCCAGAGGAACGAGACATATTTGCAATGCGTATTGATACACTCAGTACTCGAACTCCTTGTCGTATCAAACGACTGCATCATTTGCTGCAGGTTGGTTTCTATCCCGTGCAAAAGTATCGTACTCGTAGTAATTGCATCTCTTTCATAAGGTAAATCAGCATTACAAATTTAATTTGTAGTGCTGGGCTATAATTTGTAATGCAATTTATACTAGTACGATGCTTCTGCATTGCATAGTTTCCGTCAACCTTATTCGCACGTTGGTGGGGATTTGCTTCGTGAGTAGGGTTTCCTGCTCGCTCTGGTAGATCGTCACCGTAGTACAGGGGTCGCCGGCGTTGAAATGGGGCACGCCGTTCACTTATCAAAAGCAAAAATGTCTGGGTCTGGAACATTGCTAGGTTTGTCATGCAGATTTTCCATGATCCACGTCGTCTGGAATGCAGGACCTAGCATGACAGATTCTGTGAGATCCGTATCATGCCTTTCCTGCATGAGAAACTTCCTCTCAACTGGGTCAAAAGTGGACAGCTTTTGGCATTCATGCAACACAGATTTTTGCACGATCCAGAAGTAGCATTACAAGTTGCAACCTTCCAGACCCAGACACTTTTGCATTTGATATCACTAGAGCATTTGTTATGGATCGTTGCACTTCGGACAGGGACATAGCAGGTTCCTGCTGCGAGCCGGGGTTCCTCGTCCCGGTCTCTGATATCCTGTGTAAAAACGTCCCCACCCCATACGTCAAGTTGGTAAATCTGCAACACAAACCTCCAAGTTTTGAGAGCTGCGCATGACAAGCTTCCATCTGCAGTGTAGTGCTGGTCAGCAAGGGAAGCCGGATGAGAAACCCAGCTTCCCATCGTGCCTACAGCATTACAAAGTCAAAAACACGATTGGAAATGCGATGCCTCTCATGGAGACGCGCATTAAAAATTTTCCTCTCATTGCGCATTTGCATGACAACTCTGGTGTGGGGACATTTTTACTCAGGATATTTGAAGGATTGCCCTCCTCACTGCTCGTTTTTCCATATGGAGGGAAAAAAGTTTTTCACAGTCACTAACTAATGCAGGTTTTGCATTACAAACTTTTTTAGAATAACAACTCTTCCTTGTATTGCAGAAGCACTAGGCAAATCCCCTGTAAAGTTTGGCTGTGATGCATTTTTTAGCATGACAGAAAGTTTTGCATTACAAAAATGCGCATGAGTGACGATCGTGAGGAACTTTTTTTGTTTGATATTCCATCTCCGGCGAACAGCAAAAACGTGACAATCACCAGCACCGCGCCGAGGGCCAAGCCCGCAAGCACTGCGAGGAGCAGTTTCGGCGTCAGGCCGCACTTCTCGTGGAGGAAACGAGAGTAGAATCCTCTAGAAGACAGCTCGTCGTCGATGTAATCTTTATAGGGTCTCCTACTTCCACCCGCAAATCCTCTTTGCTGCTGGGCACCAGCACTTGTAGTTCCCGCTGGGACGCCGTCGAGATATTTGAAATGTGACGGGCCCTTAGAAGTTGTGTTGCTTGCCCCTATGCATTTTTGCAAAAATGGTTGGGTGGTGGTCCTCTGCGATGAAAGACCACTGCGCAAACTTGTGATGCTGTTGAGAATGAGTTGATATGGAGTGGATGATAAAATGAAAAATCCGTCTTGTTGTATAGTGAGAAATAAAGGATGTGCGTTTCATCTTGTCTCGTCCCGAAGATCCATGAGCACTACTTCATCTCAGACGGGGGTCTAAGGATCGATCGATGAAAAAGCTTATTGACGAATGATCCGGATACTCTCTGCGTGATAAATTCCACCCCTTCCTGCAAATGCAAAAACAGCATGACAAATGTCGGCTCCCTGGTTGCAGACCACCCGCCGGAAGATGTTCTTGATGACCAGATATTTGCATTCCATACTAGTTCGTCCGTCCTGAAAGCTGTTCGCGGCGTACTGCCAGACCCAGCTGGGCCAAAAATTATAATTCGCTGGCGTCGTACTAGTTCCTTGCGATGAAATAAATTCCGTTTGAAGATGCAGCTCCTGTGTCGTGGCCGCTGCACCTCCTCCACCAGAAGCACTTCTATTAACCACCACTTCCCCGTTATCCAGGAAAAAAACTGTGTAAGTGTAAGTTTCTTGGAGGAATAGCATCACAAGTTTCCTCTGCATGACACAGAAAACCTCCTGTCATGCGTAGCTAGTACGTGAAAACACGCACGAAAATTGCCTCTGATGCATGTCCAGCATGACAAGTGTAACAGTTTTGCATTTTCTGCAACACTAATTTACACTTACGCAGTTTTTTTCTTGGATACCCGTGACTGGGCGTGCGCATGCGCACCTGCCGGAATTCGCTGCTGCTGCCCTGCCGACTGTAGCTGGTTGTGGACTCGAGCCTCGCATTCAGCATGTTAGCGGCGTTGCTTGTAGATTTGGGCGTACTTGTATCCTGAGTAAAAACGTCCCCACCACATAGTCAAGTTGTGAACTCTGCAACACAAATCGAGGAGTTTTGGAAGCCATGCATGACAAGTTCGTCTTTGTAGTGTAGTGCAGGTTAGGAAGGACAGTCGCATGACAAACTCATCTCCTCATCCTGTTTACAGGATTACAAATGCCAAAACACGATTGGAAATGCCTCTGATGTAGATGCGCATTACAAATGTTCCTGTCATTGCAAATCTGCATGACAACTCTGGGGTGGGGACGTTCTTGCTCAGGATAAGTTGTACCGCTTGTTTTCGGTTTCCGAAACTCCGGTGACAAAGGTGCTGCGTATATTCTGAGGAAAAACGTCCCCACCCCATAGTCAATCTGCTAGACAAATCTACAAGCTTAGGGCGTTGCGCATAACAAGTTCGGCCTCGTACTGTAATCCTGTTTACCTCGTTCAGAAGCATCACAAATCTAGCCTACCATGCTGATTGGAGCATTACAAATTCCAAAACACGACTAGAAAATACCTGTCATAGGGCCCCGCATGAGAAACATTTTGAGCAAGTGTTTTTGCATGACAACTCTGGGGTGGGGACGTTTTTACTCAGGATAGCGTACTCCCGCATGCTACTGGCTTCGCGGATTTTATTGCCACTCGACGGCGTCGTCTGGTGCTTTTGGTTTTGATATCCAAGAAAAAAACTGTGTCAGTCTAGCTTTCTTTGGCTGCCAGCATCACAAATTTGATCTACATAACAGAAAAAACCTGTGGTCATGCGTGGCCTCTAAGGGAAAACACACATGAAAAGCGGACTTCATGGCTGTCTGGCATGACAGGTGTATACTCTGTCGCATGTTCTGCATTTTTACACAGTTTTTTTCTTGCATATTTGATTTCCACCATGTACTAGCCCGTCCACATTTTTGACATTCTTTGGTGAAGAAAAGTCATTATTGTAGTTACCACTTGTCGCTGCAACGTTTGTTGTTCCGGAGTCCTCCGTCCTGATGGGCGCTGGGCGACGGTTTGAAGATGCGTTCTTCGGACTGCCCAAATTTTTCGGTAGTGGCGGTGGCGGCGGAACGACACTTGCTGATGCTGGCCCTTGCTGCACGCTGCCGTCCCCAAAAAATGCACCGGCATGATCCATGCGTTGCTGCTCGCCGGGAATCAAATTCTGCCCCTGCTGCAACTTATCCTATGCAAAAACGTCCCCACCTCCCCATAGTTGTAATGCAAATCTGCATGCTGAAAATGTTTCTCATGCAGAGCCCAATGACAGCCATTTTCTACTGTGGTGCTATCTGGTATTTTCTTGTCATGCTGGAATCAGGATCAGGTAGCCAATTTGTCATGCGGCTCCACCAGCTAAAAAGGACTACTACACTACGAACCCAAACTTGTCATGCGAAACAACCAAAGCTGGCTGATTTGTGTAGCAGATTTGACAACTTGACTCTGGGGTCGTGGGGACGTAGTTTTTAATCAGGATACAACTCGGGCGAAGTTTTGTTCGAATTTCTTGTGGTCCCGCTTTGCGACGACGACCTGTACCCGACTGGGTGTGGTATCCTGTGCTAAAGTACTATCGTGCTCGTATTGCAATCATGCATTACAAATTTTTTTCTGAACGCAAATCCGCATTACAAATTTTATTTCTCATGCTGCGGAAATTTGTAATGCATTTATACGAGTACGATACTTTTGCAGTTGATATGTGCCGTCTTGTTGGAATACGCTTTGAAATCGAACAGGGGCGGACATCGTACGAAAAAACTGCCTCAGTCTCAAACCTTATGCAGGTTCAGCATTACAGATTTTATTATTCATTTCCTTCAGCGTCAGATGCAAGAGATGAATAAAACAGGTACTTAGTACTTATTTTAAAGTGTCCATTTCATTCTTATACCTGTCGAGAACAAGCATGACAAAAAACTGTCTCAAGGACCACGCTCCGCATCACAAGGTGAGACTGCGACAGTTTCAAATTTCCCCACGATAGCTGGGACGTACCGCCAGTGTAGGACGCGTCCAGCGCGTTTTTGTAGCCACGCTTAGTAGGATCCATAGGTGGGGGATATGGTTCTAGTTGTACTGTTGCTAAAGATTTGGATTTCGATTTCCCACAACTTCCGCAATTAATCTACCAACATTGGGAGAATACCACTAGGATCCGCATCTTCTACACCGCGACTAACATTCTCTCGGTGCTAAGCAAGTGCGGTAGTAAGTTAGTGTCGATAAGAGTAAGGAATAAAGGGAATGTCAGAAAGAGCAGGACCGAGCACTTCCGAATTTTTACCGGGGTCAACGATTGTTCACGTCTTTGATGTTCTGAAAGTGGTGTCCATAATGATCGGGGGTAAAAATTACTACCGTAGTAAGTACTGAAACAAAACCTCCATCACAGATTCTTATTTTTCCAGAACCAGAGCCACAAACTGGCATGAGAAACTGTAGTCCCGCTTCGAGTTCGAGTTCATTATAATTTCGTGGGGGATATATAGTTTACAAATAGCTGCACGAGCATCGACTACAGGTGGGTAGTTCCTGAAAAGGGCCACACAGGATAATAATTGACGCAACATCTATCACCTGTGAAGATCTTCGATGATCCGAGAGAAGTTTTAGCAGGTGAGACCGAAATAAATCTTCGCAAGAGACGACGTCATCAACATGATCATCTCAAATGATCCATCGATTTTCGACGACAACTTCTGTACTACTTGTTCTTTGACCGACAACAATGAAACTCTCTATGGGCGGCCGCGGAAGCCAGCTGCACAAGCAGGGCGGAGGATGTGGATAAGGTCGATCATTCTTTTGATGACAGAAGTAGATGTCAAAGAAAATATTCATACTGTGTGTGCATATCAGCACGCAGGAAAAAACCAATGATACCGACGTCGTTCCTCGATGATTTTTTGCGGGTCGCAGCGCCCGAATAATCGACTGCTCGCACTGAATTATCAGAGATGTAGTTGTGAGAACACGAAAAGGTGCTTCTTGCTGTTGCTCTGCCACACGTTTACATCAAATGAGCCAGAGAACGACCGAGGGGAAAAATAATCGGAATTGCGACCAGTATCGTTGTAATGCTGGAATAAAATAACTTGTTCTTCTTTATTTTTCAACATCGGCCTACAAAAATGTGCAATGGCTTGACGCAGCACAATGTCAATGCATTATGCCCAGCATCACAGCTGCAATCACTTTGGATGTTGCGCATCACAAAATTGAAGTGAAGTACAAGAACAATGTTTTTTTTTTCAGTAATTATAACCTTACAACTAGTACTCGTCACGTGACAATCGTGAATTGCTTCTTATCTTCGCGTCAACATAAAAAACCGTAAACGGGTCGTGTAGTAAGAAAATATACAATCAAGCAAAAAGATCATGTAGAACTATTCTTGAAATAACCTGTAGGAGCGTCGCTAGTGCCGCGCGCAGTGGCACGGTACCAGCGGCACCAACAAGCAAGAGCCTATTTCAAACTGAATCGGTTCAATACTCTTGGTACCCGCGAAGCATCTGTAGCCTTTCCCATTCCTCGGCAGTCGCCGGCGGCGAAAAGGCGGACGTGGAGTAATCATGTGCTGCCAGGGCGGGCGGCCGGTGCGATGGCGTATCAACTGCAAAAATGTCTGGGTCTGGAAAATCGCCAGGTTTGTCATGCATATTTTTTTTTTTGATTGGGCCCCATTCGCATATAAATTCATCATTTTTTTTTATCTAGGAGCCGGTGTGCGTTACTTAACATGTGAATTCTGATCTCACGGACACCGACCTGCGACTAAACAGGACCGGGCCGACACAATAATTCACACAGTTAAGCAGATGGCGCGGGTATATTGGTGCTTTTGTTTTGTTTGTACCATTTCCACTCTTGTCCCCTGCTCCAGCACCAAGGTCTCGCTCCACTTCCGTCAGCCCCCCCCTTTCATACATACTCTGCTGGCAAGGCAGAAAAAAAAGACGCAGCCCCTGTCGGAATAATTAATCAGAAAAAGCCCACACAGAAAATTCCTGCACCTGCCTAGGGGCGACTAGGCAGATGAGGTGTGCCGAAGCGAGGGGAGTCTATGTGTTTGCAATGTTAGTCATAGTGTTACTCTTACTAAGTGGGAAGCGCATGAGGGATCTTGTGCGGGGTCCGCTAAAAAATATCGCGAAGGCGGCAATGCAGTAAAGCTATCGGCTACTATCCTTGACGACAATCTAATAGAGGGGGGACATCCAATACGCTTACTGGATCTCTCGCGCAATGTGCGCACGTCTACGCTACGGATCTTTTTGGGGTCGGTAACGTCAGCGAGGCAACTCTCCTCGCTGCGTTCCGCCTCTTTTTGTCATTGCGCCCGAATTTATACCCCCCCCGAGGAGGGGGCGTATTTTTGCATATTTTCATTTTGCATGACCCATGATGTCTGTAATGCATGCCCTAGCATCCCAGATCTTTAGAAGGCTTTCTGATGCTTATTCCGCATGAGAAATGCTCTCCCCGTGTAGCACAATAAACTGGACGCCTTTTGCTAGTCATGCAATACAGATTCTTTTGGAATCCAAAGACAGCATCACAAGCTGCAACCTTCCAGACCCCGACATTTTTGCACATGATATGGTGGGGGGCGGGTCAATATCCCTCTGCTCCCTTCTATCCAAGAAAAAAACTGTGTTAGTGTCACTTTCTCGGTGGAATAGCATCAGTTTTCTCTGCATGACAGAGAGAGCCTCCTGTTATGCGCGGCTAGTACGTAAAAACACGTACAAAAAGAGCTTCTGATGCATGTCCAGCATGACAAGTGTAACTGTTTTGCATTTTCTGCATCACAGACTTACACTTACACACTTTTTTCTTGCATACCTTCCGGAAGTGCACTAGGGCTCCTGATGATCTTCATGCCGTGTAGTACATCAACTTCAGGCGCGACAGGATCTACTTCGGCAGAATCGAATTTCTGCTGCTGTGAGTATGAACTCAACCCTGGAAAAGCCGAAGAAGAAGAGGCGCCAGCACTGCTAGTATCTTCCTTACTCCCGCGAACGGCCGGCGGACCTCCCTCGTGGTTAGGAGCGTTCTTGGCATTCTTAGAAGTACTCACTGCAGCAGCGCCGCCCACTCCCACGCATCCTGTGTAAAAACGTCCCCACGACGACCCCACAGTTGTTGCCATGCAGATTTTCATTCTTATTTTAGCTTATAGAGTGGGGTAACAAACCTCCCACCAGAAGTTGCAGGCCAACTTCCCATCCACCCGGCCGGGTGGATGGGAAGTTGGCCTGGTTGGCCTGTCCGCGTCGCCCGCCCACCCCCCGCTCGTCCCCGGATCCCGGATCTCCCAGAAACGTAACGCCATCTGGTTGCTTGCGAGTTAAGCCATCGGCTTGGGTGGGTGGTTACGAGTTAATTTCCACCCTCGACGAGACTCGATAAAGCGGCTGATATGGGCGAAGCGCTAGCTACAGCTATCCGCCCTCTTTATCCGCATTTGCGCTTGGTATCCGCGACACGTCAAGGCAGTATGCACATGGGGACGCGACAGCGCCAGCCGCGAGCCCCCCCGCAGGGCAGATCATGGGCAAGCAGCTGCGGCAGCAGGCTGCCTCCCATGCCGTCGATTTCGTGCGAGCCTTTGCACGCACGCTCGTATGTGCGGGGTCCGCGAGCCGCGGATGTTATGCGCGCGTGTGAGGGAGGCGGAGGTCCGCGAGGAGCGAGTGTTGATTTTCCCCGCAGGCGGAGTCACAGCCAACACCACACAAGGGGCTGAGGTGAAACCGATACCAACTGCATTCAGAGCCGCACGAGGGCGCCACAACAACGGCGCGCAACGACGGCGCATGCGTTGGCGAGTTCGAGCAGTTGCGAAACGTCATATGTCTGGCAGCTAGGATCTGCGCGCCTGTCATACCCAGGCGACCGAGACAAGGGCGGGCGGGTGTGGTCGAGCAAAGTAGCGACGACCCCACAGTTGTTGCCATGCAGATTTTCATTTTTCTTTTAGCTTATACACCTCATTCTGTTCCCATTTTTCTTTGTCACTCCAGTTCTTTTAGAATCAGCACCACAACAGCACGTCGAGCGCGACCTCTTCACAAGATCGCCTAATTCTCGTAGGAGGTAGGAAAGAGCCTGAACGTAAGCCCAATCACTTTCGTCCTGCTGAATTCATCAGCATGTAGGCTTTTATTTATACTTATCTCATCGAAGCAAATTCGGAATCGAATAGATCTGCGTCAACACACTCGACTTCGAAGCAAAATCCTCGTCACACACTCGACTTGAAGTATTAATATGCAACCGCAATTGCAGCAGCAGCAACAGCAACCACTCCTGTCATCGATGTCGCCCCAGCTTAGTGTCGCGAACCAAACGCACTTGCAGACGACGCCAAACGGCGCTGGCACAACGCATCAACCCCTGGCGGGGGCACAACAGTTGTATAATCAGCAAGGCTATGCACTGCAAAAATGTCTGGGTCTGGAAGAATGGAGGTTTGTCATGCTTGTCTGACATGACTCTCAAGTCTGTCATGCACATTACCCAAAATCTTCACTTTCCTGTCATGCAGAAGCTCAGTTTGTCATGCAGAAAAGCCAAGACTGTAGCACCTCCAAAACTTGTCATGCTTGCAAGTCAATTGAGGCGTCCTCGTCTTTCTCAACCAGCATCACAAGTTTCCAGACCCAGACATATTTGCATTTGATAAAGGCGGAGCAGCACCGTCTTCGCGACTGGTGACGCGGGAAGACATTTTGACCAGCGTGCCGAGGCCACTGGCAGCTACGACAACAGCAGCCTCCTCTACATCACAAAACACCACTTTTGTCAAGTCTCCGGGGTTGATATGAGAGTGCACAACTCTCCCTCTTCTCATTTGCAATGCAAAATCTCTGTGGCACTGTTTGCATGACAAATTTTCGAAGCCCAACAAGCACTTCTACACGAGGTGCATAAATTTGTCATGCATAGGCTCCACGTGTGCTGGTGTTTGTATTGCTGTTCATCCCATGGCCATGCAAATGAGGGGCAGGGGGAGTTGTGCACTTTCATAGCTGAAGGACCATTTCGCCGCACCGGAGGCTTTTTTTTAGAAGGCCGGAGAGCTTTTTCGAAGGCTTTCGAGGGGTGGCAGCAAGAATGACTTCGCCCGCGAGCTGTGGTGGGGCGAGCGGGTCTCGAGGTGCCCGCTTTTTACCTTCGGGGGCAGCCAGAGTGAAAGTCAGCGACGTTGCGCGCTCCGTCTGTGTGTGGAAAAAGTGAAAAGCCCCGACCATTTCTATTCGCGCTCCCGAACATCACAGAAGGTGCTTCTAAAGCTCCCGAAGAAGGTGCGTGGGAGCCCGAAGAGCTTCAGGCACTGACTTTCATATCTTCGGGAAGGTTGATTTGAAAGTCGCTGACTTATCACTTGAGACCGTCGAAGGTCTTCGGGAGCCCGAAGCCCCTCGGTAAGCGAAAGGAAAGCTCGCGGAGTTTTCGCCCGAAGTGAAAAGTCAGCGAGATTCCATTTCGTTCCCGATAGTTTTTCGGGAAACTCGTTGAGGCTCCGTTTCCTTTCCCGAAGAGCTTCGAGAAACGGAACGAAAGCTCGACGATTTTTCACTGCGCTTTCCGAACAGCTTCCTTCGAGGAAGGGAGTGAGAACTCGGCCGGCTTTCACTTCTCAAACCTCTTCGGGCAAAGGAGGGAGACCCCACGCATTCTCGCGAAGTCCTCACAGTTGTTGCCATGCAGATTTTCATTTTTATTTTAGCTTCTACAGAAACACAAATATCCGCATTGTTCCCATAGGAGGCAATATTTCTAGTCGTGTTTTGTCACTTGTAAATTATGCTGTAGTCAGGATAATACTAAGGTTAAAAAGCAGATGGATTTGCACAATGCGGCTGGTGTACTCCTCCCCAGTTAATAACCTGCACTTCTTGCACTAGCAGTTTACAAATGCTCGCTCGAAATAAATTGATAAATCGTCATGCGTGAGGGTCGTGGTCTGATAAATTCTGGATCTCTGATGCACAAGAACTGAATCTGAAAACAACTCTGGTGTCGTTTGACACGACGTGTTCAAACGTTTTCAAATGGGATACCACAGGTATTGAAAAATTCGCCTTCGCTTTGGGTCCCATGGAAACGCCAAAAGCGTCATCTTTGCTTTCCAATCCCAAACCTGCAGCGGCGGTTTCCTGCAGCGGCCGCCGATTGGAAGATGAAGTTGAAGTTGTACTTCTACTCTTGTGCGTCGTGGTCTTCATGATCTCGTTCGTTCTTCCCGCCACGGTGTATGAAATGCAAAAGTGTCTGGATGTCTGGAAGTGTCCGAACTTGTGATGCGCATTTTAGAACACAGAAAAATCTCTCATGCATACGTAGCAAAAGCTGCCGACTTTCTGTCACCAAATAAATGGGGGATTTCTCATGCGGGTTCGGCATTGCGGAAGCTTCTCGAACCCTGTGATGCTAGAGCTTCCATGCTAGACGACCTTCTGTGTCATGCAAAAACAGCATGACTCTTCCAGACATCCAGGGACTTTTACATTTGATACGGTGACATCAACCCCCAACCCCATCTCGTCGCGCAGGAAGTCCTGGAGATCCTTGTTCTGGAGATCCTTGTCCTATGCAAGAAAAAAACTGTGTAAGTGTGAATTTGTATTGCAGAACATGCAACAGAGTTACACCTGTCATGCCAGACAGCCATGAAGTCCTCTTTTCATAGAGCCACGCATGACAGCTTTTCTCTGTCATGTAGAGCAAATTTGTGATGCTGTTTCTCAAAGAAAGTTACACTTACACACTTTTTTTCCTGGATATGTCCGCTGCGCCCGTTATTGTGCCGTCCTCAAGCTCGACAAATGTCCGGTTGGTATGGGAGTGTCAGGATCGAAATCGTCAAAGTTGAAATAGTTTGCCATGCATAAAACGGATACCAGGAGTTGGCGCCTAGTTTATTTCAAGTGGCGAATGACAAATTTGGGTAGAACCGAAATCCAGTTGGTGATGCTGTTTGGGTACTAAGGAAGATGCCTTTTGTCATGCTACTTCAGCAACTCTATTTCTACCCCGCAAGAACAGGCTTACGATCTGCCTCCCTTGCCTACTCTGCAAGACAGGCATTTTCATTTTGTGGGTTGCATTTTATGCATGACAAACTATTTCAACTTTGACGATTTCGATTCTGACGCTTCCATAGTTGGGGTTCTGCTCGTACTTGTTCTCCAACATGCCATCTAATACCCCCCCGCCACCAAGCGCGTCGACCACCAACGCGTCCGGCGCACTTGATATCGTATCCACCACGACCAAATTCTCACCGCGGGTACGCAGGAGCTGACTTTGATGTTGACCCTGCAGCGGCATTTGATGGCGCTGCATGTGTGGCTATCAAGTGCAAAAATGTCTGGGTCTGGAAGAATGCATGTTTGTCGTGCTTGTCTGGCGTGACTCTTAAATCTGGCATGCACGTTACCCAAGAGCTCCGCTTTTCTGTGATGCAGAAACGCAGTTTGTCATGCAGAATAGGCAGCACCTAGAAGCTCAGAAACTTGTCATGCTGAGCCAGCATTTGTGGCCTCATCATGAGACGCCACCCAGCATCACAAGTTTCCAGACCCAGACACTTTTGCATTTGATAGTGGCGCAACAGGAACACCAGCGTGGTGTGGTCGATAATTTCTCAGCGGGGTCCCCCACCGGGGCGGCGCGGCCTCATATCGCACGAAAAAAGTGTTACAGTTAAGTACACATTTGTTGTCGATTCAGCAACACAAACTTTTTCTGCAGGAGAGAGAAAACTTGCCATGCAGAGAAGGAGAGCACAAGGGAAACCACGTATGAAATGAGACTCGAAAGCATTTTGCGCATGACAGACCGTGTCTCTGTTGCTTGGTCTGCATAGACTATGTGTGTAACTGTAACGCTTTTTTCTCTGCATACCTCAGTTTCTTGCATCAGTAGCCACTATCCAAGAAGAAAAGACTGTAGGTGTAACTTTTTTGGAGGAACAGCATTACAAATCTGTGTGGCATGAGAGCAAAACCTGTCATGCGCAGATACTACGCGAGACGCCCTTGAATGGGCCCTACTATGCAGGCTCAGCATGACAGGCGCAATCAATTTGCACGCTGCGCATTACAAATTTACAGTACCAACGTTTTTTTCTTGGATAGCCACTGGTCGCGGTCCAGTACGGGGCTCCTCGGTTATCGTATTCAAAAACGTCCCCATAGCTGTAATGCAAAGTCGCATGCTGGAAATGTTTCGCATGCGGAGCCCCATAAGAAGCATTCTCTAGTCGTGTCTTGGAGTTTGTTATGCTCCAATCAGCATGATGCACTAGATCTGTGACGCTGCTGAACTACCTCAAACAGCACCCTACTACGAGGGAAAAATTGTCATGCGAAACAACCAAAGCTGGTTGATTTGTCTAGCAGATTTACCATCTTGACTCTGGTGTGGGGACATTTTTGCTCAGGATATCGGTCGCGCCGCACCTACTACCCTTTTCGCTGTCGTGTCTGGTGATGTCTGGGCCGCCGCCGCCCCCCGTTCCACATCTGCTTGCACATGCATGCCGCCCCCCGGATAGTTGCTTTTGTGCACCCGGTATCAAGTGCAAAAGTATCTGGGTCTGGAAGATTGCCAGTTTTGTCATTGTCACGCATATTTTGCATAACCCGTGATGCCTGCAATGCATGACCTAGCATCACAGATTTTTTAACGGGTCTTCTGATGCGTATTCCGCATGAGAAACGCCCACTCCGCGTAGCACAAACTGCACTCCTCTTGCTGGTCATGCAATACAGATTTTTTTCTACCTTCCAAAGACAGCATCACAAGTTGCAACCTTCCAGACCCAGACATATTTGCATTCCATACTCGGCGCTGCTCCTTGTTGAAGCGGTGGATCAGGTTCGGACTTTTATTGAGTGGAACAATCCCTCTTCCCCATATCGAACAAGCACGCTTCCAAAAATTTGTCTTGCTGATTTGAGACCACAGATCACGTCTGTCTTGCGAGAAGACAAGCGCAGAGGCCTCCGCGCCATTATGGAAGCGATTTGGCATGCTGCTGGGCCTAGAGGACAGCCGTTTGCAATGCTAAGCAACTAGACCCACACGCCCCTGCCTAGGCTGAGGATCTGGCTGCGATGCCGTCTTGAAAGACAGTGCGCATTTGTGTACGGAGATCCAGCATCAGAAACTTCGTCTCGACATGGAGAGGAGGGATTTTTCCTTCTGATAATTTTCACGCGCTATTCGGTGCAGGGCGGCCTGCATGGTTTGCGCCCGCTTTTCCTCTTGTCGCTGCTGGCGCTCGCCCGGCGTATCACAATGAAAAACGCCCCCAACCCCAACTTGAGAACATTTGTATTGCAAACCTTTCCAAGAGAAACACTCGCCCTCTTGCATCTAGCAGCATCACAGATTTCCAATCGTGAATAGCGAAAATTTGTATTGCAACAGACCCGAGCAAGAGCGGGGCTTTTCATCATGCAAGCAATGCTATATACGCCTAGGCTCTGCATCACAAAGATTAGATTCATATTCCTCTCATGCATGAGCATGACAAAAAGTTTTCATTTGGAAACTTCGCATCACAAATTATTGCAACTTTGGGGGTGGGGGCATTTTTCACGGTAATACGGCGTGCGGAAAATCCTCTCCGCCACCTTCCGGCGGTACTCCTTTTTCTGTATCCTGAGGAAAAACGTCCCCACACCAGAGTTGTGATGCAGATTTGCAATGGCAGGAACATTTGTAATGCGTATCTCCATGAGAGGCGTTTCTAGTCGTGTTTTGGCATTTGTAATGCTGTAAGCAGGATAAGCAGATGGATTTGTGATGCGTGTGTCCTTGCTAACCTGCACTACACTAGGGACTGCTATTTGTGATGCGTGAGTCCCAAAACTTCCAGGTTTGTGTTGCGAAATCCCCACCTTGACTATGGGGTGGGGACGTTTTTACTCAGGATATTTTTCTGCCGCTGGTCATCATCATCAACCCCCCGACGTCCTAGAATTTCCTTTCCCACGGCCGCGCCCTTCTTTTTTGCTCCTACTGGTGCCGCTGCAGTGGTCTCCGATGAATTGACTATCCTGCCCGCAGCCGGGGGCGCAGCTGCTCCACCTGCGCCGTGAAGGTCTTCTCGAGTAGCGGGGGAACTACTTCCAACAGGACTTCTTCCTTGTAGCCCCGGTCGCAGCTCCTGCCCCGCTGCTCTTTCACCAGTGGTGGCAAAGCAGCACGCCCTACAGTAGAGGCAAACCAGCACGCCCCCGATTGCCAGAGCGGAAACGAGGAGGACGAGGAGGACGGCCCATACCTATCAAATGCAAAAATGTCTGGGTCTGGAAGAGAAGTGCCAGACTTGTCATGCAGATTTTACATGACCACCCATGAGGTCTGGTATGTAGGACAGTAGAGCATGACAGATTCTGTGAGAGTTCTATCAAAAATATCATGCCTATAATCCTGCATGAGAATAAACTGCCTTTCGATTAGGTCAAAAGTGGACATCAGCTTTTGGTTGTAATCATGCAACACAGATTTTTACATGATTCAGATTTAGCATGACAACTTGCTTTGTTCCAGATTCGCAAACATTTTTGCATTTCATAATACCGCTCCGAGTCGAATGCCGGCATCGTGACAAAAGGGCGCAACAGGACAAAATCGTGAGAAAAAATCCCCCATCCCCATGCTCACAATGGAGATTTTCGAGGCGGATTTGTGGCCGCAAATCAGCTTTGTGGCCGCAAATCAGCTTTGTCTTGTATTTATGAGGCAAATGGAACGACCCGTGTGGCGCATTCCACCGCCAAGCTGTCAACATGCGCTAATTTTGCCTACTGCAAACCTGTCTGTCATGCCTGCGTGCTAGCCCTCTTTGCATACCTAATCAGGCTCAGGAAATGCCCGCAAGCGCTTGCTGCAAAAATACAGCCCGGATCATTTGTGTACACAATAAATCCAGCAACAGTGGAAATCTCCGTTTCAATATGGGGAGGGGCTTTTTTCACTTTGATAGCGAGGAGCTCCTCTCCTCTTGATCGGAATCAGGGGTCTTCTCCTCTTTGATAACGTCGGGGTCTTCTCCTCCTGGCGGAAGCATATGAAGTGCAAAAACATCGCACTAGTATAGTAATTGCATTTACAAATTTCCTTTAGCATGACAGATAAAATTTGTAAAATGCTGTTACAGGTCGGGAAGGCGATTTGTCATGCATGTTTGCAATTAGTACGAGCACGAAGATACTTTTGCAGTGCATAAACTACGGTGGTCGTTGATGTTGTTGTCCACGACCTCTCCGAGCTCGTACTAGTACCTGTGTCACGTTCGTTATCTCGGAGAAAATTAAATCTTGTCACCGTGGCCCCCGTTCTTCCGGGGGATGGAAGGTGGCCGGTGGAAGGAGCGGCACGCTGGCCATCCCGGCGAACGTCATATTGCTCTGGACGGTAGCCGGTGGAAGGAGCGGCACGCTGGCCATAATCTCGGCGAGCGTCATATTGCTCTGGACGGTAACGCATCAACTGCAAAAATGTCTGGGTCTGGAAGAATGCAAGCTTGTCATGCTTGTCTGGCATGAGTCTTAGATCTGTGATGCGTGAGCAGGAAAAGGGCCTCCTGCCTGTCATGCAAAAACGCAGTTTTTCATGCGAAAAACGAAACACACAGCAGCGCAAAAACTTGTCAAGCTGGGCTGCATATTGCGGCGCGCCCACAATTCGTAGATTTGCATCACAAGTTTCCAGACCCAGACATTATATTTGCAATGCATACAACGAGTTTGCCCGGTTGTCATATCCACCACGCGTCCCTCCCCCGCTAGCAGAAACTGATTCCTCGCCACGTCATAGGCTCGCCCTGCATACTTGCGAATCTGGCACTCTGGCCGGCGGCCTCCCAGGCAAAAGCGGCGAGGCCAGTTTTTGGCCAGCACCGCGCTGCGATCGGGGTCCAGATTTTGCTGCCGAAACTGGTCTATCAACTGCAAAAGTGTCTGGGTCTGGAAACTTGTAATGTTGCGTTGGAAATAGTGGTTGCTCTGAAATGCACAGGCAAGCATGAGAAATATCTGCGCTTCTTTGTGTTCCGTTTTTCGCATGAAAAGCTGCGTTTTTGCATGACAGGCAAAAGGGTCTCTTCTTGGACACGCATCACAAACTTTTTGGTCATGCCAGACAAGCATGACATATCTGCCAATCTTCCAGACCCAGACATTTTTGCAGTTGATATGGTCGTCCCGTGCGGAAAGGGCTCGCGGCTGCAAGAACAGCACCCGCCACGGTGGCGGGACAACGCTATCAAGAAGAAAAATCCCCCCTCCCCATATCGGAAACGAAATTTGTGATGCTGTATTTGAGTACACAAATCGACTTGTATTGCTAGAAGGCCAAGCGACGCAGTTGTGGCCTGAATTGCAGGCAATTTGTCATGCTGTTTCCCACTTCCAGTTGCCTCGTGTCATGCTGGAGATGCAATACTTTCCCATGCTAGGTAGCACTACAGTCCGCATCTTTTGCCTTCTAGCATCACAAAGCTGATTTGTGGCCACAAATCTGCATCACAGATTTCCGTTTTGATATGGGGAGGGGGGATTTTTGTTCTCGATAAACGCGCGTCAAAATTTTGTCTTCTTCTTATCCTGAGTAAAAACGTCCCCACACGACCGGAGTCAAGATGGGATGAAATCTGCCGACAAATCAACCAGCTGTGGTTGTTTCGCATGACAAGTCCTCTGTCCCCGTAGTGTAGAAGTCCTTTTTACCAAATATAGCCGCCGGGGCGGAGGTAGTGAGGTCGTGGGCGTTTTCTTGCCGGCCATCGCCTTGGCCGCGGCTTTGCTTTTTCTGGGCTCGCCATACCGCCGTGAGTAACGTTAGGCCGCACGGTATGGCGGCCGCTTGATAAACATCGCAAATTTTGGCAAATTCCCGAAATTCCTTTCCGAAGGCCAGCCCCCATGCTATGGGGCCGATCCGGGTGCCACGGGGGGCGCCCAAAAAGCGAAGAAAAATCGGGCCCATAGCATTCGGATTGGCTTTGCGCGTCTGGGGCGCTTTTTCTTTTTCGCGTTTTTATTTTTCACGCCGGCGCTTTTTGCAAAGCTTCCCAGGCTCTAAAACCGGCGAAAAGGCGGCCGCTTTCGCGGCCGCCCAAAATGCTCCGAAATCGCGGCCGTGCCATGCTGTTTCGCTGTTCTGATTTTGGGCGCGTTTTTTGCGCGCCCCTTTTTGGGCGCCCCAAATCGCCAGAAACCAAGGCGGCGGGCGCCTCAGAAGGGCGCCCCTTTTGCCGGCTCCTCTGCGTCGTTTTATCCAGTGCGAATCGATAGAATCCGCTCGGGCTTTTTTGCCGCAAACGCCCCGGCCGCTTGATAATTGCAAGTTTTTTATGTGCAAAAACACTTCCGGTCGCTTGAAAACTGCCGGTCGTTTTTCACGGGAGCTGTCAAAAAAACTCCCTGGTTAGAACCGTTCGGTGACCTCACTACATACTAGGTAGCTCAGCAGCATCACAGATCTAACACATCACGCCGATTATCGCATCACAAATTCCAAAACACGACTAGAGAATGCATCTCATGGGCGGTCTCCGCATGAGAAACTTTTTTGGCACGCAGATTTGCATGACACCTCTGGGGTATGGACGTTTTTACTCAAAATAATGCTTCTGTCGTCCTGTCCCGCTCAACGTCCGCGAAACGCCGCTCCAGCCACACCCGATCCAGCCACAGTCGGCTATTCTCTTATGAGAGTGCACAACTACTCCCCCTCGTCCCCCTCTTTTGTAATATGGCATACGCAGCAATACAAGCGTGAGCAGGAACGCAGGTTTTGCATGACAAATTACTTGCCGCGCAAAAGTGTACTTCTATTTGGGCATTCCTTGCCAGAGCTTGTGATGCAAACAGTGCTGGAGAACAAACCTTGGATCCATTGGTATTTTGCATGACAAATGAGGAGGACGAGGGGGAGTTGTGCAGCACTCTCATATCTCTAACGGCAAGGGGGCTCTTACAACTTCTCCGCTGCTAGGGCCTCCAGTTGTGCTGCTAAGGCTGGCGTCCAAATTATCCGTAGGTGTACTAGTGGTCGAAAGGGCCGATGATCGCTCCCTCCTAGTCGTTATGGATTGCAAAAATTCTGGGTCTGGAAGATTTCGAGATTTCTCATGCTAGTTTGGCATGACTGTGAATTCTGTATTGCGTAGGGCCATCGGAAGACCTCCTCTTGTCTGTCATGCAAAAACGATGCTTCTCATGCGGAATACGCAACAGAGAGCCACGAGAAAATCTGTCATGCTTGGCGGTGCATTACAAGGCGCTTTCTGTTCACTGACATGCATCACAAGTTTCCAGACCCAGACATTTTTACATTTGATAGCCGTGTCCTCAGGAAGGAGCAGAAACTCGAGCGCCAGCGAGATATACAAGGTCGCATTTGCGCGGCCGTACTGTTTTTTCCGTGCGTCCCCTTTCACGACATGCAGTCGGTGCCCCCGCGTGTAGGTCACTACCAGGGAACTTACAACAGAAGTACTCGAGTCGTGGCCAGCTGCACCACTTGGACGACCGCGACTGGTGTAATTTTGCTGCGGTGGCAGCGGCGGGGTAGAGGATAAAAACTCTGGATCATTTACTACCGCTGTTGAGCTGTTCCTATACCGGACCAGCTTCCAAGTGACTTCCTCCGTTGCGATATCCTGAGTAAAACTGTCCCCACACGACCATAGTCAAGATGGAGAATCGGCTAGACAAGTCCACAAGTTTTGTCTGTTTTGCATGACAAATTTGGACTCGTAGTGTAGTGCTGTTTGAGGTACTAGTTCAGCAGCATCACAGAGCTAGTATATCGTGCTGATTCTGGCATGACAAATTCCAAAACACGACTAGACAATGCTTCTCATGGGGCTCCGCATGAGAAACATCATTTTCAGCATGCAGATTTGCACTACAACTATGGGGTCGTGGGGACGTCTTTAAATACGATATGCGACCGGCGCAACTGGCGCGAAACGAACCCGGTGCATGTACTCCCCCGCCCGGGCTCGGATGGCCCACATTATCAAAGTGAAAAATCCCCCCTCCCCATATTGAAACGGAAACTTCTGTTGCTGGATTTGTGTACACACACCAGCCCTGTCTTGCTGTGAGGCACCACAGGCAAAGCTCTAGCCTGCGTAGGGGTGTTTTGTTGTACGCGCTTAGCAAAGCAGAGGCCTGCCATGTTGGTGAAACAGCATCACAAACCGCCTTCATAAGGCGGCGGATTCTTTGGATTTGCCGTCTTGCAAGAGAGACAGGATTTTGTGGTCACAAATCAGCATCACAGATTTTTAGGAACATACCTGTTCAATATGGGGAGGGGGGATTTTTCCTCACAGTACACATCTGCTCGCCCACAGTTTGTTCCCCCTCCGCGTCCTGGAGCAGCGGCCGCTCGGTGTGGAGGTCCGTGGGGTCGTGCTCTATCGCGGGGAAAAATGCCCCCACCCCCAAAGTTGCAAAAATTTGTGATGCATAAGGTTTTCAAATGAAGAACTTTTTATCTATGCGTGAAAGGAGTGTGAACCTTTCTGCTGCAAGATCTAGGTGTGTGTCGCATCGCTTGCATGACAAGCGCCGCTCTTGCTGGGATCTTTTGCAATACAAATTTTTGCTATTCACGATCGGAGATCTGTGATGCTGATAGATGCAAGAGGGCGGGCGTTTCATTCGGAAAGGTTTGCAATACAAATGCTCCCAAGTTCGGGGGGGGGCGGGGTGTAATTTTTCAGTGTAATATGCTGCCGCCAGAATTTGAAGCGACGGCTTTGGTCTTTGGCCCGCTCGAGGTATCAACTGTAAAAATGTCTGGGTCTGGAAGAATGCAAGTTTGTCATGCTTGTCTGGCATGACTTGAGAATCTGTGTTGCATAGGCACGCAAAGGCCCTCGTACCTGTCATGCAAAAACGCAGTTTGCCATGCGGAATACGTAAGACATGGGAGCCAGAAAATTTGTCATGCATAGCTGCGTATTGCAGTCCGTCTACCATTCACTTTTAGCATCACAAGTTTCCAGACCCAGACATTTTTGCGTTTGATACAAGGTTGCGCGCCACAAATTCGAAGAGGTGCGGCTTCATATTCGGGGCTATCAAATGCAAATATGTCTGGGTCTGGAAGATTGCAACTTGTCATGCTGTTTTTGGACTCTAAAAAAATTTGTAATGCATGACCAGCAAGAGGGGTACAATTTGTGCTACACGAAC
Organism: Amoebophrya sp. A120; assembly: GCA_905178155.1. Classification (NCBI taxonomy): domain Eukaryota; class Dinophyceae; order Syndiniales; family Amoebophryaceae; genus Amoebophrya; species Amoebophrya sp. A120. Next base: position 2,519,441 of record CAJINV010000010.1, on the reverse strand, counting down.
AGGGCGTTTCTCATGCGAAAGGTGCATTAGGAAGGGTTCTAAAAACCTGTGATGCTAGGGCATACATCACAGACAATCATGGGTCATGAGAAATATGCATGACAAATCTTGCATTCTTCCAGACCCAGACATTCTTGCGTTTGATAGGGGACGCCGCGTCCCTAACTTTTCTGTGCGAATTGGAGGCTTTGGTGATATCCTGGTCGTTCCCGTCATAGAGCATGTCGGCCCCATCTAGAAACAACAGGTTCGGGAAGGCCGTGCCGTGGGTCTGACCCGGGAAAGGGGACGTGCCAGAGGTGCCCTATCAAATGCAAAAGCATCGTACTAGTAGAAATCGCATGACAAATTCCCTCAGTATGAAAAATGGAATTTGTAATGCGGATTTAGGTTAAGAAGGATATTTGTAATTATGCATGACTGCGATTACTACGAGTGCGATACTTTTGCACAGAATATGCCCTGTACCTCGGCAAAATTCTTGTCCGGCCGTTGCCTCCGCCCGCTTACGCGGGGCGGATACAAGGCGTGACACAGCAGCGCCTGCAGTGGCGGGAGGGGCGCGTACTTGTCCTCCGCGCCCCCTACACGACTGCTGTCGTACGTCGTGTAAATGCCCTCGACCGTCCAGCTGGGTCTCCCATCCCCGGTGTCGCAGAAATTCTCTCCCGACCACGTCTGCACGAGTTGCTCCTCCCTATGGAAGTGTCAGAAGCGAAATTGACAAAATCGAAATGATTTGTCATGCATAAAATGGATTCCAGTTCGAACCCAGTTTCTACGTGGCGCATCACAAATTCTGGCGGTGCCTAAATCCAGTTTGTAATGCCGTTTAGGCAAAGAAAACTGATTCTCTCATGCTGCCTTAGCAGCTCGAGCTATGACCCCAAACAGGCTTACAATCGGCCTCACTTGCCTGCTCTGCAACACACGTATTTCGCGTCATGCATTTCGTGCATCGCAAATTTTCTGATTTTGTCAATTTCGATCCTGACAGTTCCATACTCCCTCTCGACCTCGTCGTCCCCCTCCTCCCATTCGGATCTTATCGCAAGAAAAGACTGCTTCACTGTGAACTTGTGATGCATAGAATGGAAGACAGAACTATTTGTCTTGCCACACCTGCAAGACCTCGACTCTTTAGCGGTGTTTTCCCTTTGGAAGCGCGCATGGCAAATTTTCTGTGTCATGTGTAACAAACTTGTGATGCAGATCATCTTGCAAGGTCATCACAGTGAAACAGTTTCTGCGTGGGATAGATCTGGTTGGAACCCTATTGCAAGGAAACATCCCCCCTCCCCATATTGAAAGCGCATCCTTCTGAAAATTTGTGAGGCAGATTTGTGTCGGGTCTGTCTTGGAAAAAGGCACGCGCAGGCTTTCCGCCACGCAATGCAGGCAGTCTGTAACGCTGTAAGGCCTACAGGGTAGCCGTCTACCATGCTAGGCGCCTACACCGACAGGCCCTTGCCTAGGCTTAGGATCTGCGTGCATTCCTCTACCGCAACACGATTTGTGTATCCAAATCCAGCATGAGAAGTTTCGTTTTCATATGGGGTCGGGGGATTTTTCCTTTCGATAAACCCACTGCTTTACCCACTCCTCCTGCAGGAAGCGCTGCCACTTCTGCGCATATCAAAATGAAAAATCCCCCCTCCCCATGTCAGATTGTAGATCTGTGATGCCGGATTTGTGTACACAAATCCGCTTTGTCTTGCAGTGGAGAACTGCACGCAGATACAAAGCCTGAGCTGGGCCTTTTTGGTGTTGGCGCCTAGCAAGGGAGATTTAAATTTATCCTCTGCAAGCCATACAGCATTACAAATTGCCCGCACAACCCGGCGGAGTCTCTGGCTTTGCCTTCTTGCAATACAGAGACGATTTGTGTCCGCAAATCAGCATCACAAACTTTCAGAAGTATGTCTTTTCAGTATGGGAAGGGGGCATTTTTTCTTGCGATAGCGCAACCTGCGAACCCACGAGGTCCCGGGCGGTTTTCGGAGGGGGGGTCTCAGGCGCCGGCTTTCCAAGCAGGGCGGAGGTGGTAGCCACCTCCGGAAGAAGATGCTCCAACCCGGCCTGTCGCGGCACCACATACAACCGCTCGGCGGGCATTATTTCTTTTTTACCACTGGTGGCAGAGGACGCACGACTCGTACCGTGCAGCTGCGCTTTTGATGCCAGCATCAAACTGGCTTCAATTATCTTGCTCACCTGCAAATCCTATGAAATGCAAAAGCATCCTACTAGTATGACTTGCATTACAAATTCACTTAGCATTTTTACAATTGAAATTTGTAAAATGCTGTTTTACCTTGGGAAAGAGATTTGTCATGCGTAATAGCAATTACTACGAGTACGATACTTTTGCAGAGCATAAATCCTCGGAACACTTGGCCATTTCGCCTACCTCGGTGACCCAGGTATCACAAGGAAAAAGTGTCACAGCTACTCACTCTGATGCAAGACCAGCAAGACAGACAACCTCTGTGATGCAGAAAATGCTTGCCAGCCTCATTTCGTGCGGGTCTTCGTCTTCCCTTCTGGTCTGCGCATTACAAGTTTTCGTTGCCTTCTAGGGCAACTTTGTGATGCTGAAATTCCGACAAATGTGGAACTGTGACAATTTTTTCCTGTGATAGCATGCATTGCAAATACTATATCATCTCGGTCTGCAAAGATCATGTGACTTGCCATGCATCTTCCTGTGCGCCACACTACAAAAACTGTGTTGCGCGACTAGTACAACCTAGAGCTGTCCATGTTTGACCCAGTAGTAGTCATGCAGTATTATAGGCAACATGATAAAGAAGTCACAGAACATCTGTCACGCTAGGCCCTGCATAATTCCACACGATCACGACCTGCTTCTGGGGCATGCAAATAAACCTGCATCACAAAGAACTACTCTGCACTTTATTTCCAGACCCAGACGTTACTATAGTTGCAAGAATGCATATGACCAAAGCATTACCTAAGCGGACGCTCGGGCGGCAGTCAAAGCCGCGCCGGTCCAGCTCCTTATCTTCAAGTTATCGAAAGGAAAAATCCCCCCGCCTCATATCAAAACGGAATTTCTGATGCAGGATTTGTGTACACAAATCAGCTTTGTGCTGCAGGATGGCACTGCGGCCAGATCCCCAGGCTGGGTAGGGGCGTATGGGTCTAGTTGTTCAGCATGGCTGCAAACGGCTCCCCTTTAGACCCAACAGCATGACAAATCGCTTCCATAATGGGGCGGAAGTTTCTGCCCTTGTTTTCTTGCAAGACAAATGTGATTTGTGACCTCAAATCACCAACACAAATTTTCGGAAACATACCGCTTCAATATAGGGAGGGGGAGTTTTTCCTTTCAATACAAGTGCGTTCTTCTTCTCCAGCGTTGCGGGGTTCGTATGGAACTGTCAGGATTGAAATCGTCAAAGTTGAAGTGATTTGTCATGCTAAACCGACCGAAACCACTACACAACCTGTAAGGGCACCTCACCGCAGATGGTTCGGCCACCAGGTCGTGGAGTCAGGCGGACCGAAGCCATCACCATCATCCTCGGGCACATGATCCCACTTACGCCAACTTTTCCTTACTTTCGCACACAGTCCTCACTTCGCCAACATGCGTTTAGCGTTCGCCAACGATCCTTACTTTGCGCCAACAAACCATACTTTTCGCCAACAAGTCCAACTTTTCGCCCACTGAGTACGTTTAACGTTCGCCAACGATCCTTACATTGCGCCAACGGATGCGTTTATTGTTCGCCAACAAACCTTACTTTTCGCCAACAAACCAACTTATTGCCAACAGAGTACGTTTAACGTTCGCCAACGTACCAACTCATTGCGCTCACGGACTGTGCAGGAGCCTACCAGGCAAACTGCTATAAGGAAGCAGCAGCCTGCAGCTGACTCCATGCATACGAAAATTTTCTATTCGGAACCCAACGGCCACCGCAGGCACAAATACAGTCTGCGATGAGGTTTAGAAAGGTCCGGTAAAATTAGGAGGTGCAGGTCCGGGTTAATGCACCTAACGCCGCGCAGTCAGGTGTCGCCAGAGAGTATAATCGCCGCAGATATGCTGGGGCTCGGGGCACCAGGAAAAGTTTTGACAGATGAGAGCGGGCCGAGAGAACTGGCAGCCTCATCGGCCTTTGACGCATTGTATCAGTGTCTTGTCCAACACAAAATCACAGCAGGACCGCAGAATACAAACGATGCAAAGGCCAGACGCCCCGAGGGCGATAAAGAGGAAAAGGCGGTCCCGCCAACAAAGGCAAAATATCAGGGACAGCCGAGGCGCTACTACCACCTGTCTCAGTTCATCTGTCAATTGGTAGTTACATAGTGGTGCCCGCGCGCGTGTAGCCGCAGGTGGCTGAAGGCTCTTGCGCGGATGAATGCAAGCACGAGGACGTCGTGCAGAGAGCAGGGCGCCGCTGAGGCCGGGACGTAATTGTAGAGAGAGATGCCGCTCTAAGCACAGCGCGTCGTTCTCAGCGGTCGGGTGCCGCGGGTTATCGCACTCGCCATAGCGCCGAGTCGTTGACGACCATCTGCTAAACGTCGATGGTGTGGTGATGAGACGGGGTTGGAGGCGTGGACAGTCCCCGACTGGCTACGGATCGAGGATGAGCACCATGACGACAGGGACAGCGAGCCTCTGCGAGAGTTCGCAGAGATCGGATCGAGTCGAGTGAGTGGGCGCTCCGTCAGGACCGCTCTGTCACGAGATTGTCAAAACCTGCGGCACGCCCCCCCCCGAAGGGCAGGGTTAAGAACCTTCGCCGTGCTTGCCCTGGATCGATCCGCCGGTAGCTGCAGACCCTAGTCCCGGATTATAGCGACGCCCATCTTGGACTTTATCTCGTTTGTTTTTGCCCGGGGTGACCAAGCGCTTGAGCCAAAATGAAATAATTTGTCATGCATAAAATGAATGCCAGTTGGAATCCAGTTTTCAAGTGGCGCATGACAAATTTCGGTGGTCCCTAGATCCAGTTTGTCATGCTGTTTAGGCAAAGAAGAGCGATTTTCTCATGCTACTTTAGCAGCTCGAGCTGTAACCCCGAACAGGCTTGCAATCGGCCTCACTTACCTGCTCTGCAACACACGTGCCTCGGGTCATGCATTTTATGCATTACAGAAGTGATTTGTCATGCATAAAATGCGATACAAAAAGTGACTCTATTGCAGAGGACGCACGGGAGGCAGATTATAGTCCTGGTAAGGGTCAAAAGTTGGACTGCTGACTAGCATGACAGACGGCAGCTCTTTTGCCCTCAACCGCATGAGAGACTCGCTTCCAGGACCGGGAAAATTTGTCATGCACCGACTACAAACTGTAGGCCTAACTGGTATCCGTTTTATGCATGACAAACTATTATTTCAACTTTGACGATTTCAAACCTGACACATCCATAGTTCGCGTGCCTCTCTTCGACCTGGCTCTGCAGGCGCGGATGACATATCAAATGTAAAAATGTCTGGGTCTGGAAGATTACAAGTTGTCATGCTAAATGCAAAAATCTGCGTTGCGTGCGTACCAAAAGCTGTCCGCTTTTGACCAAGTTGAGAGGGAGTTTCTCACGCAGGAAAGGCATGATAGAGACCCCAAAGAATCTGTCATGCTGGGTCTCGCATTCCAGACCTCATGGGTCATGGAAAACCTGCATCACAAATCTTGCATTCTTCCAGACCCAGACATTTTTACATTTGATATGACACCCCCGCGCGCAATATCCTGAGCCAAATCGTCCCCACACCAGAGATGGGAAATCTCACAAATCAACCAGCTTTGGCTGTTTCGCATGACAAGTTTGCTTTTGTAGTGTAATCTTGTTTAGCTTGTTCAGCAGCATCACAGCTCTAGCCTATTATGCTGATTGGAGCATTGCAAGTTACAAAACACGATTAGAAAACGCTTGTCATGGGGCTCCGCATGAGAAACATTTTGAGCATGCAGATTTGCATGACGCCTCTGGGGTGGGGACGTTTTTACTCAGAATACGCAAACCTGATACCCAACGACGCCGGTCAGGTACCCGGGTAAAAAGGCTTTCAGCGCCCCGACCGTCAGCTCTTGCCAGTCTTTCGGAGAGGTATGGAAGCGTCAGGATCGAAATCGACAAAATCGAATTAACTTGTATATACATAAAATCGATGCCATTTTTTAAAGCCAAGGGGCATATGATAAATTTCGGGAGCACCAAAATCCGGTCTGTCATGCTGTTTGGGCAAAGAAGACTGCTACTGTCATGCTAATCTGGCAGCTGCACATCGTCTTCCTATAAACAGGCTTGCAATTATCGGTCTTATTTGCATGCTCCCCAATACAGGAGACTATACAACGCGCCCTACATTTTACGCATTACAAGTTTTTCGATTTTGTCGATTTCGATCCTGAAACCCCCATAAGAGGCCAGGGTATCGTTGAAATACACGTGGTATCAAATGCAAATGTGTCTGGGTCTGGAAGGGTGTAGCTTGTGATGCTAAATCTGGATCATGAAAAAATTTGTGTTGCACGAGTGCCAAAACCTGTCCACTTTTGACCAAGTTGGGAGTGAGTTTGTCATGCAGGATAGGCATGGTACAGATCTCACAGAATCTGTCATGCTAGATCCTGCATTCCAGACCCCATGCGTCATGTTGAACCTGCATGAGAAGTCTTGCACTCTTCCAGACCCAGACGAGACATATTTGCATGTGATACGCGGAGCCGCTGATCCGGTTGCTCCATGGCGGAAACTGTCCTGTGCAAAAGTATCGCACTCGTACAAATGCAAAACTTGCATTACAAATCTTACTCTTAAGGTAAGTCAGCATTACAAATTTAATTTCTCATGCTGAGGAAATTTGTAATGCATTTATACGAGTACGATACTTTTGCAGTTCATAGAAACCACTTCGAGTCGGGTCTGTCCCTCAAAAAACGATCGCGCCGTGTTGGGGTGCTGGTCCCCATTGTTCTCGTCGATGTAGCTTGAGGATGATATCAAGCTTATCCTCAGTAAAAACGAACCCCCGACCACCGCACATTCGGAATGGGGATTTATTTGCTACACAAGTCAACAACTTTCGGCTGTCGCGCATGACAAGTTTGTGCGAGCAAGAAATCTCCTAATCGTGTGTAGCTAGTGCAGCCGCGGCGTCGAGGATCGATCGTCGATTCTCCTGATTCTGGCATCGCAAACTGCCAGACACAGCATTAATAAATGACTCATCTCGTCATAGTGGCCGCTTCACATGAGAAACATTTGAGGCTCCTTGCAGATCATTTGCATGACAACTCTGGGGTGCTGGGACGTTTTTCTTTACTTTCGATAGAGCTGCGGTCGCCACTACTCCCTCCTCCTCCGTGCGGATCTTCTGCCGGCACCACGTACAGGACCGAGATTTTTCTGGGGTGAGATATCGAGCTAAAGCTTGCGCTTGCCAGCCGGCCGTACTCAATTATCTTGCTCACCTGCAACTCCTATCGAATGCAAATATGTATGGGTCTGGGAGGTTCTGAGACTTGTCACGCACGCTTTGCATGAGCCATGACGTCTGTGATGCATGCCCTAGCATCACAGATTTTTTGCGAGGTTCTTGATGCCTATTTCGCATGACAAATGCCCTCTCCGCGTAGGTAGCAAAAAATTTGCATGCGCTGCTCATGCAATGCATTTGGAATCCAAATGCAGGAGCATCGCAAGTTGCATTCTTCCAGACCCAGACATATTCGCACTTGATAAATCCTCGGCACACTTGGCCAAGTAGTTCATTGTTCTACCGGCCACAGTATGTGGCAACGACATACTAACATCAGCCCAATCTATTCCATGTCCAATATGGCAGTTATCAAAAAGAAAAATCCCCCCTCCCCATATCAAAACGGAAATGCTCTTGATGCAGATGAGATTTGTAGTCACAGATCAGCTTTGTCATGCTAGAAGGGAAAAGGTACGGGCTGTAGTGCTGGGTGGCGTGGGGCAGCCTTGCATCTTCAGCATGACAGGAAGCAGCCGGAAATGGGAAACAGCATGACAAATTGCCTGCAAACGAGGCCACAACTGCGGCGCTTAGCCTTCTAGCAGTCGATTTGTGTACTCAAATACAGCATCACAAATTTCGTTTTCGATATGGGGTGGGGGGATTTTTCCTTTTGATAGCAGTCGAAGCCGGCAGTGCTCAGCCGCAGATCTTCTGCTGCGATGTGTTTGCGCACAATTCGCGATACAGGAAGGCTGCCCGACCGATGCAGGACAATTTTCCCATTTTCCATTTTCCAATCTGCCCTGGCAGGAGCATTTTCCCCTTGCTTCCGCTCCTCCATTTTCTCCTGCAACTCCCGATGACACCCCAGAGCACACACTTGGTACCCAGGACCGAGTTGTTCGGTGGGTAGGAAGGCCTTCAGTGCGCCAACCGTCAACTCTTCCCATTCCTTCGGAGAGGCCAGAGTGTCATTGAAATACACGTAAAGGCCCGCGGGATTGTTAGGGCCCTCGAACTCCCTCTGCCGTGCCGTGGCGGACACAAGTAAAAGTCGAGCCTTGCTTTTAAAAAGACGGTGCGCAACTTCTTTTGGGCCAGCAATAATAGATAATGCGAACGGCCAGGTGCGCTGCTCCTGCTGCAGCAGCTCCTGCTGCTGGGCCAGCTGCGCAGCTCCTGCTGGGCCAGCTCCTGCTGGGCCCCCGTGTTGATAATCTTCACTTTGTACTCGTAGTTCAAATAGCGAGGACCCGGTCGCATTCACGACGTCCATGTCAAGATTTTCTTGACCACCGTGGGCGGGCACCACGACTTCTTCGCTCTTTGCCTGCTCAGCTTGTTCTTGGCTGAAAGATGACATGCTACTTCTTCTTGTTTTCCTTTTCCCTCTGGTCGTATCAAATGTAAAAATGTCTGGGTCTGGAAGAGCAAGAGTCATGCTGTTTCTGCATGACACAGAAGGTCTGGCATGAAAGCTCTAGCATTACAGGTTTCGAGAAGCTTTCGCAATGCCGAATCCGCATGACAAATGTCGCCCCACTCTGGGGGCAGAAAGCGGGCAGCTTTTGCTACCCATGCATGAGAGATTTTTCTGTGTTCTGAAATGCACATCACAAGTTGGTATTCTTCCAGACCCAGACATTTTTGCATTTGATAGGTCGACGAAAAGAACAAATCCGGTGCTGACGGAACGGGACTGCTTAAAAATACAACGGGCAGCCCTATCATTTGTAAAAACGTCCCCACGCCAGAGTTGTCATGCAAATCTGCATGCTGAAAATATTTCTCATGCGGAGCTCCATGCGAGGCATTTTCTAGTCGCGTTCCGGAGTTTGTCGCGCTCCAATGCGCATGATATGCTAGGACCACTGTGATGCTGCTGCACTAGCTAAACAGGATTACACTTCGAGGCCATGGCCAAACTTGTCATGCATAACTCCCAAAGCTTGGAGATTTGTGTTGCAAATTTACCAACTTGACTATGGGTGGGGATGTTTTTCCACAGGATAAGCGCCTCAGCATCATCATCTTCCGCGACTTTTTCATCATGCCCAGCAACGTTCCGCACCTCCTCGGCCCGGACTCCGGCGGATGTCAAAAGGAAACGCCCCCCCTCCCCATATCAAAACGAAGTTTCTGACGCTGGACTTGCGTACACAAATCAGATTTGTCTCGCTGGAGAGGTGGACTGCAGGCCTATAGCAAGCCTGAGCAGACAGAGAGGCAGACTGTGGCCTAGGCGCTTAGCATGAAAAACGCCCGCACTGTAGGCTGCCCAACAGCATGACAAACCGCCTGCATGATTCCGCGGAGCCCCTGGAGGTGCCTCCCTGCAACACAGACGCGATTTGTGGTCACAAATCAGCAACACAAATTTTCGAAAACGTACCTTGTCAACATGGGAAGGGGGGATTTTTCCTCGCGATAGTCCTGGTGCTCGTAGAAGTAGTTCTTCGGGTTCCTGCAGCGGTCATGGCCAAGCCAGCGACAGACTGCATAGCGTCAAATGCAGAAAATGCAATCACGAATATTGCTGCTGCACTATGCCACTGCACAACTCCCCGTCGTTCTCATTTCTCACGCAGAATACCATGAATCCACGCTTGTTCTTTCCCTCCTGTCACTATTATGCATGACAAGATCTTCTGGTAGGGCCCAAATAGAACTACACTGCAGTGCAAATTTGTCACGCAGCACCGGCATAATTCTTGCTCCTGCTTGTATTAATTTTATTTGCCGTTCATGCTATGAAAATTAGGGGGACCACGAGGGGGAGTTGTGCACTGTCATATGCACGCCTGCTCCAAAAGTAGTAGGATAGCCCCCGACGACTCCGCGACGGTGCCGGCAAGAACACGGCTTGGTATCCTGTGTAAAAACGTCCCCACCCCAGAGTTGTCATGCAGATTTGCATCTACAGAAAAATCTGTAATGCACATCCGCAAGGGAGGAATCTGTAATCGTGTTTTGGGATTTGTAATGCTGTAAACAGGATCAGCAGGCGTCTTTGTGATGCGGTTGTCCTTGCTAAACAGCACTACACTACAGATGTAAACTTGTCATGCACGACTCCCAAAACTTGGAGCTTTGTCTAGCAGATTTACCAACTTGACTATGGGGTGGGGACGTTTTTACTCACAATACTTGGGTCGCCCTCGTTATGATCTTCGTGAAAGTCATGCTGTTCATCTTGCTGAAGATATGGAACAAAAAAAGTTCGTCACGATCACTCATGCGCATTTTTGCAATACAAAAATTTCTGTCATGCGTAAAATTGCATCACAGTCTAATTTTATATGGGATTTCATCTCTATGTAGTTGTGCAATACAAGAAAAACCTGTGATGCATAAAAAATTTCTCATGCAAAAACTGCAAGCCAGTGACTATGACAAGCTTTTTTCTCTCCATAGAAGAAGACCAGCTTGTACTTCTTCACATTTTTTTTTAAGTGACACGACTTCTCCTTGCCATGGAAAGAAGCGGTAGATTTCCCGCCTGTCGCGCCGCGGCCTGCAGGAGAGGAGTATCAAATGCAAAAATGTCTGGCTCTGGAAGGTTGCGAGACTTGTCGTGCGCGTCTCGCAGGACTCTGAGCTCTGTATTGCGTGGCCGCAAAGAGCTTCCCTCGCCTCACATGCAAAAACGAGGTTTCTCATGCAGAGTACGCAACTCAGAACCACGGAAAACTTGTCATGCTTGGCAGAAAATTGCAGTGCGCGCATTGATCCCTGACTTGCATCACAAGTTTCCAGACCAAGACATATTTGCAATTGATATCAATCAGTAAGAAACCACTGGCCACGACCTGCAGCAAGAGCGCATCTTCATCAAGTGAGGGATGAATGTTTGTAGGGTCGTGGAGGTGTGTAAAAATAAATATTGAATCATCAATTTCATTTTAGTCCAACGGGCGAGGGGGGCCCACATGCTGGGCGGCCCGATGCAAGAGGACCATAAACGGAGGGAAAATTTTACATGAGTGTTACAGTATATTGTGCGTAAAAAGAGTGGACTGTCGAGAACGAGATCATTCAGATCTTTTATAACGCGCGAATTATACGCTTTGCAACGCGAATTGAAGTCGTCGATAGAGAGCAGTATGAAGGTCGCGCCCGGAGGGCGATATTGGTAACCAAAAGCGTGCGAACCACCCCAGTCAGTGCGAAGGCTACCGCGCATCCCTTGACTTCCTGGTTAGGGCCGCGGTCCAACACTGCAGCCCGCTTCGGGCCGCGCTCTCATCCTCTAACCAGGAAGCAAGGGCGCGCAAAAGACTGCGTTTTTTGGCAAGCAGCACTCCGCCGCGCATAATCTTATGCACGAGGGCATGCTATCCAGCAGAAATACGCAAATTTCAAAAAGTTCCACAATTTTTGTCATTTTCGGCGGCCCTTTAAGGCCGCCCAAATCGGCCATTTCCAGTCGGGGGAAGGGGTTCCGCTTTGAACCTCCGAGAGGACGAGAATCGTGCTCGTGTGACACACCCCCGCAGGATCTACACGCGATTTTTTTCCTTCAATCACGACGGCATTAAGCCTGTGACAAATTCAAAAGCCGTCTTTTACCGGCCATTTCAGATCGGGTGTTGCATTTTTCCAAAAAAAGCTGTATTTTGGATGTCTATCGGCTTTTGGGCACTGCACAAAATCGGTCGATTTTTTGGGCCCATTATATTCTGTAAAAAAGTGCGTTTTTCCTTGTTCTTTTTTTTGGATACAGATCGGCCGCGGCGGCCTGCACGTGACGCAATTTCTGCTACCAAACGCGCCATAGCATCGGGCGCCGTCCAATCATCGGGCTTCTTTCTTCGGAATCAGATCGGGCGGAGCCGGAAAAGTCCTTTTTTTAACCTTCTCCCCGATCTGCCTGCGCAGATTTCTCTACTTTTTCAAAAAATGAGCCAACTTCTCCGAAATCCACTCTCTGGCGGCAAAACCGCATTGGACATGCCCGACTTTGCGAGTGATTGCATACCCCCGAGTTCCTCCCATATGGTAACGGCAAAGCCTTCGCGCTGCGTTTGCGTCGATTCAGATTTTTTATAACGCGCGAATTATACGCTTTGCAACGCGAATTGAAGTCGTCGATAGAGACCAGAAGCAGTATCACAATTATCTATGCATGAGCTACAGAAGATCAACACACCGACATTATTGAACATCAAACTAATACAAATACAAGACATTCCACAGGACGTCATCTATCCGTGTTGTGACAAGGCAAACCGAGTCGCTGAATACAAGAGTTTTTGCAGAACCGAGTCTCTACTATCGATGAACCGATTGAGGAATCATGTCACGAGGAGACAGACTCGACACAGAAATTTTCCGAAATGATGTCGCAGGAACCCAGTTCCAGGCCCGACCGATGATGAGCTTGAAGGAGCTGGCGTGTTAAGTACCTATTAAACACACCGTAGATCATCTTGATCACCGAGAAGTCGTACCGATAAACATAGGGGCGTACTATCAGATGCATAAAACCGAGGGCATTTGCGAACAGTACTATCGTGAGGCTGGGATAAAGCAACTGGTAGTTCATCTTCTTCTCTATTTTACACAGCCTTCTAGAATGCAGCGGCTCCTTGATGCAGCAAAGATTGTTCTCACTTCGTCTCGTGCGATGCACGGTCTTGCAGCTCTTCCCATGATGGTCCTCTCATACTATGTTTACTGCCATGTGTATGTACTAACAAACAAACTACTCACATAGGTCGTGCACGCGAATTTACTTTTACTTCGGACTGACTCTATATGAATTCCGCGCCCGGTCGGGCGATACGGTAATCAATCGTTGCGTTCTTCGTGTTGCAAAGCAAAAATCGCGACGCGCGCATTTCGGCGGCCGCGCGAAAACGGGAGGCGCAAAGCCTTCTTCTTGAGCCGAGGGCCGGGCTCGGGTTCGGCCGCCCCCTCAAGGGGCGGGTCGGGCGGTGCACGGGCTGCGCGGGGGCGGTCGCGCGAGAATCCAAAAATTTTGGCGCGCCATACCGTCGCGCCTAATGTTACCCCGCACGGTATGGCGGGCGCGTGATTTTTGCTCATTTTCGTGTCGGCTTTTTTTCGTTCATTTTTTGCATTTTTGCGGAGGGCGCTTTTGCACCTCAAACGCGATGCTGTTCCGCTTGATCAGGCGGAGGCCTCCGTCCCGGAAATGGCAAAACGTTACACCTCTAAACACGACTATACGCTGACTAAGTTTTCAGCGTGCCGCCGTGTTTGGCGGCAAGACAAATTTCGGATTGAGCGCAAGGCCCATTACAAATGGGCGATTTTTTTTTCATTTTTTCAATTTTTTCTTGCGAAAGACGATGCTACTGCGGACCCACGGAGGGCCCAAGTTCGCTACTTTTTCGCAAGCGTACCGGGGGGATTCGCGACATAAAAAAACTCGCATTTTTCGGATACCAATGCGCCTATGGACGCAAAAATCGTCATTTTTGCACCTTCCCCCGGTGGGAGGCTGCGTTTTTGGCGCACCTTTTGGCCGCCCACGCGGCCGACCCCGGTTCCAGCTTAGCAAGCCCTTCCCTCGATGCTACTGCCCCACTTTGGGGGGCGCCCCTTTGTTCCATCTAGATCCCCCGTAAGGTCATCCGCCGTCGCTTCCTTGCTTCGCAAATGGGAAGCGGGTTCGCCGGGCCCGGGGGGGCGGGGGGGCTGTCGCCCCCCCGGGCCCGAACGCAACGATTGATTACCGACTACAAATGGTCGTGCACGCGAATTTACTTTTACTTCGGACTGACTCTATACTACAAATCGACTGGTATATCACTGGAATGGCGGAGCAAAACGTCAAAACATGATCATGGGAAGCTTATCAAATACTAGGGGTACAACTATCTATGATCCGTCAAGAATTCTTTGGGGTCGTATAGCGCAAACTTCTTCTTCGCGTTACTAGAAATTGAGAATGACAATAAATATACAACTATCGTGAAAAGAAAACGATTATCAGACTATATGAGGTGGGCGCTTTATTTCATTTTCTTTTTCATTGACTTTACCCCCTAGGCCAATTAAATGTTTTGAATTATTTCAGAGGTACAACTACTTCTGCCTACAGGATCCACTGCAGCGGGAGCTGTACGCTTCTCTTCCACAAACACAGGCTGCTTGCTCTGCTCGTCATCGCCACCCACTACTTCCACATCGTCCCTGATCGTCGATGAAGTAGACGCAGTGCTTATCATTTGTAAAAACGTCCCCACCCCAGAGTTGTAATGCAAATCTGCATGCCAAAAACGTTTGTCATGCGGAGCCCCATAAGAAGCATTTTCTATTCGTATTTGGGAACTTGTCATGCTAGAATCAGCATGATATGCTTCATCTGTAATGCTTCTGAACTAGCTAAACAGGATTACACCACGATGCCAAACTTGTCATGCGCAACAGCAAAAGCTGACAGATTTGTCTAGCAGATTTTCCACCTTGACTCTGGTGTGGGGACGTTTTTACTCAGGATAGTGCTCTTCGTGTTCCCCCGGCAGCCGCGGGGGCTAGTCCTAGTACTACAACCACTGTTCTCGACAGCAATTACACCACCTCCGCGAGAAATAGATCTCGGCTCTGATATCAAATGCAAAAATGTCTGGGTCTGGAACAGTGGAACTTGTGATGCGTGTCTTGCATTCCTGGAAAATCTCTGTTGCATGAGCAGCAAAAGAGGAGCTTGCTTTGTCATGCAAAAACGCAATTTGTGTTGCGTGGTAGGCATCAGCAGGCGCCTCTAAAACTTGTCATGCCTGGCTGCCATTGAAAGCGCTTCAATCATGCTCAATTCAGCATCACAGATTTCCAGACCCAGACATATTTGCAATTCATATCTGACCACTGGGAACCATAAATCTCTTCGCCCCCGCCCACGTGGCCGACGAAGCTCTCGTCCCCGTGGTCGACCACGGAAACGGCCCCTTGCAGCTGGCAGAGGTGCTGCCAGGCCTCCTGCAGCGCTTCCTGATCCTGGTCCACCAGGCTGAGCGCACGCGCGTACTGGCCCGGGCGCACCGACTATCAAATGCAAAAATGTCTGGGTCTGGAAAGTTGGAACTTGTAATGCTGGTCTTGCATTCCTGTGAGATCTGTATTGCATGACCCACAAAAGTCACAGCCTCGCTTGTCATACAAAAACGCAGTTTCTCATGCGGAGCGCGTATGAGGAAGCGTTCTGCGAATAACTTGTCATGCTCTCCTGCATGAGGGAGCGTTTTCGTCATGCGCATTTTAGCATCACAACTTTCCAGACCCAGACAGATTTGCAATCCATACCGACTGGAATTGCACCAATTCGTGCGGCTGCCACAGGTATGGATTGCAAAAGTATCGTACTCGTATAAATGCATTACAAATTTCCTTAGCATTAGAAATAAAATTTGTAATGCGGATTTGACTTAACAAGAAAATTTGTAATGCATGATTGCAATACGAATACGATACTTTTGCACAGGATAACAGGATGGTCCTCGCGGCTGCACCGGGAGTTCTTGCTCGACTTTCCTGCCTATCAACTGCAAAAGTGTCTGGGTCTGGAAACTTGTGATGCTGGGTGGCATATCATGAGCAGGCCACAAGTGCTGTTTCAGCATGACAAGTTTTGAGCTTCTAGGTGTAGTTGCCTATTCTGCATGACAAACTGCGTTTCTGCATGACAGAAAAATGGCGTTCTTGGGTAACGTGCATGACAGATTTGAGAATCATGCCAGACAAGCATGACAAACATGCACTCTTCCAGACCCAGACATTTTTACATTTGATACTGCCACTTCTGCTCCTGCTTCAGTAATCTCCTTTTCGCGGCCAGCGTTTCCGCCGGCAAAACTTCCGGATCGTCTTGCGCCATCCGGATCTCTATGCATTGCAAATATGTGTGGGTCTGGAAGAAGGCAACTTGTCATGCTAATTCTGGATAGTGCAAAAATCTGTGTTGCGTGATTACCAAAAGCTGTCCACTTTTGACCAGGCTGAGAGGGGGTTTCTCATGCAGACGAGGCATGATAGAGGTCGGGGAGAATCTGTCATGCTGGGTCATGTATGACAGACCTCACGCGTCGTGGAAAACCTGCATGACAAGTCTTCCAACCTTCCAGACCCAGACATATTTGCATTTGATAATCTCGAAGCAGCGTCCGCGCGCCGGCCCCCCGGAACCTCGCTCCAGAGCCTCATAGACCCGGACCCGAGCGGGCGCGTGTTCGGCGGTGCGAAACACCGGCTGCGGTGGCGCGGGCCGGGCGGGACGAGGAACAAGTGCATCTTTACTTTTACAACCCGTCACCGCTTTAGATGAAGTACTATTCGGAAATAAAATCTTCCGCTCCTTTTTTGTCTGCTTCTGCTGCCTTTGGAGGCACCCGTGCACCCGAACGAACCGCCGGCGTTTTTTATCAAATCGGATCTTCGTTAGTATTTTCCCGGCGGCGGCTGCAACCGGGGCTGGTGGGCGGATAGTGCTTGCCGTAGTAGTTCTTGTTGTAGCGGGGGCCGGTCGTCCTGTACTGTCGTGGTCCGCCCCTGGTGGTGGTGCACTGCCAGACTCTTGCAGTGCTGGATCGGCTGCTGGTGCACCTGCGCCTTTTGTTCGTGGTCCGAGTAGCAAATTATCATCCGCTGGTCCTTCTACTTGGCCGCCGGAACTAGAACTTATACAGGCGCCGTTTTCATCATCGTAGTTCTCTTCCGCGCAATAATTTCTCGTCGCTCTAGTACGCCAACAACAACAACTGCAGGGTCCTCGCGCCAGCAGGAAATGAAACACCACTACAAGAGTATTGTAAGAAAAAATCCCCCCTCCCCATATCAAAACGAAATTTCTGCTGCTGGATTTGAGTACACAGAGCAGATTTGTGTTGCAGTAGAGGACTGCGCGCAGATCTTAAGCCTAGGTAGGAGCCTTTTGGTGTAGGCCTCTAGCATGGTAGACGGCTACCCTGTAGGCCTTACAGCATTACAAATCGCCTGCATAACGTGGCGGACAGCGTGAATGCCGCTGCTTGCAAGACAGACAGGATTTGTGGCCACAAATCTGCATCACAAATTTTCGGATGGATGTCCTTTCGATATGGGGAGGGGGGATTTTTCCTTTTGATAAAGAGCCAGAGTCACCGCGGCGACGCCGAGCAAGCACGCAACCCCCGTGACCGCCCAAGCCAAGATGCTCGCCGTTTTCTGGCTTTCTTCATACGCTTCCCGAAATCTGTCGGACGCAAACGCGAAGGCACCAGCATCCTCGGCGATCGCCATCTGGCAAACCTCGTCGTCATCCCGCAATTCGAAGTCGAGAAACTGCAGCGCCCTACCGCACCGCTGCACGGCCTCCAAGCCCAGCTCGCGGTCCGCCCGCAGGTGCGGGGCAGCGAAACTGATGGGCACGCACGGACCGTTTGCGTGTCCGTGGTACCGGAAAAGCGCGGGCCCGGCGATGGCCAACGCGACCACGGGGCGGAGGCTTTGGAGTCGCTCGGACGCGAACTCCAGAGCAGGGCCAAAGTTTGCGAGAGCGGTTCTCACAAGCTCCTCCTCGTCGCGCAAACGGGCGGAGGCGAACTGCAGGTTGTGCGGCACCCGCTGCACCTATGCATTGCAAATATGTCTGGGTCATCTGGAAGGATGCAAGGTTTGTCATCCTTGTCTGACACGACTGAAGAGTGTGTGATGCGTGTCCAAGAAGAAACCCTCTTGCTTGCCATCGCAAAACGCAGTTTGTCATGCCGAAAGCGCAACACTAAGCCGCGCAAATATTTCTCATGCTTGGCTGTGCATTCACTATTCACAACTCGGCATTACAAGTTATTTCCAGACCCAGACATACTTGCATTTGATAGCACCGCGCGAAGAACCACGTCCCGATGGTCCTATAACCGGGGCGAGGCAAAGCGGAGAAGCCCGAACGAAACGCAAACGCGGGAAGATTTTTCCCCGTTGTAGTTCTCCTTTTCATCCGCCCTGGAGGTTGCAGCAGCCTTGGGAACTTCCTCGAACCTGACGGCCTCCAGCACGATGTAGAAATTGTCGCGACAAGCCTCGCTGACTCCCTGTAGCGCTCCGGGATCCTTCTTATCCTAGTGGACACCTGCAGCTCCCCCTCTCGTGGTCCCTCACAACTCTTATGCGATGTATGAGCTTGAGAAGCTGCAACAAAAACTAAAAACAATCGCGCAGATGTTGAAACGTAGCTTCCGCAGCACAAACCTCTGCTCGGGAACGATTTGTAGTGCTGCTCCTCTTCGCAGTGTTGAGCTACGAGGTCTTTGTCATGCAAGTCAACAGGGCTAAAAAACGGCAACAGCGATTGAAGCTGCACTTTCGCATATCAATCTTCGAAAGAAGGGACGAACAAAGGGTGGAGAGCAGTTGTCCACTATCGTATTTCCGAATAAGGTATCCAAGAAAAAAACTGTGTTAGTGTAACTCTTTTTGGAAAACTGCATCACAAGTTTGTCTGCCATGACAGGAAAAACTTGTTATGCGCAGATAGGAAGGGAAAACACCTAGGAAGGGAGCCGATCATGCATGTCAAGCGTGACAAATGTAACAGTTTTGCATTTTCTGCATCACAGATTTACACTTACACAGTTTTTTTCTTGCATATGAGGTCCCACACGGCATCGAATGGCTCGCAAGTTGACCCCTCTTATCAAAATGAAACACCCCCCCTCCCCACATCAAAACGAAATTTCTGATGCTGGATTTGTCTTGCAGTAGAAGACTGCAAGCCCATATCATGCCCATGCGCAGAGGTTTTGGCCTAGGCGCTTAGCATGAGGAACCTCTATGCTGTAGGACCAACAGCATTACAGACCGCCTGCATACTGGCGCGGAGCCCATGCCGTTGCTTTCTTGCAAGACAGACACGATTTGTGGTCACAAATCAGCATCACAAATTCTCTGAGGCGTCCCTTTTCGATATGGGGAGGGGGGATTTTTCCTTCCGATACCTCTGGTACTACCGCTCCGGCGTGGTCCCGAGGCCCTCGCTGTGGATCATGGGTGGCTGCACTGCTGGAGGCCGTGCCGGCAACTAGAATACCACCACCACCACCACCTCCGGGCATCTTCAACAGTGGTTGCGCGACCCCAACATGGTTGCCTCCTTGGTTTCCACCTGTAGTTTCGCTTGTTGTTCTGCGCGCAGTGAAAATAATTCCGCCTCCACCTACTCCTGTTCTCCCCTTTGGAGGTCGAGCGCCTGCACGACCGTGCGCAGAACAAGTGCTGCCCGGGTGGTCGTGCACCAGCTGGCCGTCGTTCCGCGCCGGCGCTGCAGACGGTTTTTGCTTCGGCGAGGTCGATGTTCGTGGCAGCTGGGTCGTTGCGCGGTCGTGTTGAATGCCGCTGTGGCTGCTGGCCGGGCGTGTTTGCCCACCGCCTTGATGTCGCAGTTCTACGGTAGTATTAGTACCAGCACCCGCGGCCCCGGCTCCACCGGAGCCTGGGTTTGTTCTGCCAGCAGCCTGGACATATTCGTACGGTGGCGGTGGGGGCAGCGGTGGTCGTGTAGAGGAAGTTGTAACTAAACTGCCATTATGATATCCTCTTTCCTGCTCGTCAGCACTGTGGCTTGCTGCACACTCGTCCTCGCTGTGGTCCTCGGCCGTGCGCGAGAAGAACAGTCGTGGGGTCACCACTGCCGCATCAGCATCATCATCTCGGCCGTTGTTCCGAGGGCAGGGTGACTTCTCCGTGTCAACATGAACAAGATGATCCGGCGTGTGTTGTTCAGCAGGGCACGACGGAGAAGCACCAGCTGCAGTTGTACAACCTCCAGCACCCCCGACTGTGGTGGCGGAGGAACTTGCTTGGCTTCTCACTTCGGTCGTCGTCTCCCCAGCGGCTTCGGTGGAAAACGGGAACGCGTCCTGCCCCTTTTGGTCGTGTCGTCCTGCCACAGAAGTGCTAGCTGGAGTAGGAATTTTTCCGGCTTGTTGTTCATCCGCCCCCGACGGAGATGTTGAGGCTCTTGCGGTTGTGCCGCCGCCGGATACAAATGAGGGCAACAGGAACTTGATGGTGGAACCAGCGAAGCCGGAGATCAAACCGAAAAGCGCCGCGAGCCCTAGTGAGATCTTGTACTAATATCTACTTATAGTCTTGAAGCATACAACCAGAAAATGTTTTGCCATACAAGCGTTTGCACTCCAAAGCCTGCCATACAAGCGTTTGCACTCCAAAGCCCGGTCCGACATTCGCGAATGAATTTACGAAAATAAGAACCATTTATTGCGATATTTTTTTTCGCACAGTGTGTAAAAATTTCTCCTTTTGAGCTCGCCTCAAACGGCACGAATCGATTCTGAACGGTGTGCAGTGTTGCAGATCTTCCATCCTTCGACCAAAAAAGAAACAGCTATAGACCTGATGCCGCCGACGCGCAGCTACTAGTAAAATCACGCTGATATGAAATTTCAATTTGGGATCCTCCTTGAAGAAACAAAACGAACAAAATGCGGCAAGGAGCTTGTTTGTCACCAGTCTCTGAGTCGTTGTTCTTCCACAGGACTACAACGCTGCCGCGCGCTGACACAGCACTGTGCTGACGTAGTAGTTTTCTTGTTCTTTTCTTCAGGTCACTTGCAACAACGTCATTCTGTAGCGTGCCTACATAAATGAGTCAATGTCGTGCCATTGGAAAAGTTTTCATTCTAGCATTCGCTCGACCGCTGCAGACTTACACTACAACCGGGAGCGCTAGATGTTGATGACATATTTTAGATTGATGTCATTTCGTCCAGAAAAGCGAGCAGCCCGTCCGTTGGCCACTTACTTCTTCTTCATGGACATCATCTTCATCTTCATGGACATCTTCATCATCTTCTTCATGGCCGGGGCCGGCTCGGCGGCCTTCATCATCTTCATCATCTTCGCCATTTTGGGAGTTCGGGGGTTTGTTTTGGAAAAAACTTTTCCGATTTTTTGTTGTGCCTAGATTCGGATATAGTTTTGCGAAACAAAAGATGAATTCAATGTGGTCAGCAAGGGTCGTGGAACAAGGTGGAGAAAATGGATCGGGGTCAAAGCATCGAGTAGAGCAAAAGGGGGGGACCATGCGAGGTTCAGTTTGGTGCGCGGGACGAGCGTATAGAAAAGAAAATTTTCATGCGATTGGTTCTTCCTTCAGGTTCGACGTTTTTGATGACTCTAACGATTTTTCTCAATGTTTGCACGAGGGTTCATCAAACGATCTTAGTTACACCCTTTTACGAATCGCCGCTTTTTTCAAACGTGGTGAAAGTACGAAAAAATGCAACGGCGTGCTTTCCAACTTTGTCAACGATTGTGTATTTGAAACTACCGAGTGCAGCTGCGACGGGGAGCAAGACCGAAAGCCGATTCGAGCAAGTTGTACGAAGGGTTTATATTTTTAATTGGCAAGGCAAAGGCAAACCGATATTGAAAAGTACATAATAACTGCGATGGCAGCACGCAGCTGTGCAACCGAAACTGTGTAGAGTGGGTGCTGCGCATCGATGAAAATGATCTCCGATGAACAAAACAGCGACTGCGTGGTCAGATGAGAGCTACGCGACATACCCTACCTGCATCAATCTGCGAGACTCAGAAGTGGATACGATTATTGCTCCTACACCAGCATCGTAATTTTCACTCTGATATAAAACGACTGCTCATTCGCGGTTGTGAGTATCTTTGATTGAGCACCATAATTCTAATCCAGCGCCTTGTTTCCCCTCTCCAGCCGCCAGTACAAAAACCCGGCAACAATCAACGCTAAGCAAACGCCCACCAACATGCCCTCGGGAAACGGACCTGATGTAGATGATATGCGTCGGAAGAAGATTCAATTCTTCATGGTCGTACGTCGCGACGATTCGTATCATCATCATCATCATCTATCCTGCACTGGGAAGGCGTGCATGAGGTTTAGGGTCCTGCTCGAGTACGAATCAAAGAAAAGCACGCTGAGATGGGTAGAGAAGCGCGCTCGCTAGAGACATTGTCTTCGGTCGTAATTACTAATACTGTTGTTCTCCTTGTATCTTTTCCGTGCTGTTGATCGGGTTCTAGTTCTTTGTCTTGCATTACAAGTTGTCGTTTTCTTTCGCGATAAAGTTCTGCTCAACACTGTCAATCGAGTCATGTTGTTTCTTTTCAGCCAAAGTTGCAGCAGCAGCAGCAGCAGTAGCATCCGTACTCGAGCCCGCGCCACTGCTCCCTCCCGCGAAGTCCAAACTCACTTCCTTCTGCCGGACCCAGGCATTGCCGTCCTGCCAGGTGATTCTTCCGGTGATATTGTGAGGAAAAATCCCCCCTCCCCATACTGAAAATGTATGCTCCTAAAAAGTTGTCATGCTGATTTGTGACCGCAAACCCTGTCTCTCTTGCAAGGGGGTAGATCAAAAGAATCCGCCGACTTATACAGGCGATTCGCAATGCTGTTACGGATACATGGAAGGCCTCTGCTATGCTAAGCACCTACGCCAAAGCACCCCTGCACAGGCTTGGGCTTTGCCTGCAGTGCCTCACTGCAAGACAGATGTGATTTGTGTACACAAGTCCCGCATCACAGATTTCCGTTGTGATATGGGGAGGGGGGATTTTTGCTTTTGATAGGTGACCCCGTCAAACGTTCCCTTGAACTCTGCAAAATCGGTATCCCACAGAAAAAAAAAGGCAGGTCAGATTTGTAATTCAAAAATTAAAAAGCAAAAAAATCTGTATTGCATATCATAAACCGCACGCTACAAGCTCGCCCATGACAAATTTTTCTGCTATAATTTCAATTTCGCAAAACAAATATGCCCTGCCTGCTTTTTTCTGTGTGATAATCGGCCGGCGCGCCCTTCTCATGGAAGTTCGTTTGCAGTTTGACCTATGCATTGCAAAATTATGTCTGGGTTTGAAAAGATGCAAACTTGTGATGCGCATTTCACATCACACGAAAATCTTTCATGCATGGACAGCAAAGGTTGCCCATTTCTTGTGACCGAAACAGGGAATCTGTCATGCGGATTAGGCATTCAGAAGCCTTCTCAAGTAGATTTGTGATGCTAGACCCGTATTCCAGACCTTCTGGGGCATGATCCGAAACCTGCATGACAAACCTGGCAATCTTCCCGAACCAGACATATTTTCAGTTGATATGACCAGCTTCTTCGTTTCCCACTCCGCGCTGTCCTACCAAATGTAAAAATGTCTGGGTCTGGAAACTTGTGATGCTGGGTGGCGTCTCATGATGAGGCCACAAGTGCTGGCTCAGCATGACAAGTTTCTGAGCTTCTAGGTGTTGCCTATTCTGCATGACAAACTGCGTTTCTGCATCACAGAAAAATAGAGCTCTTGGGTAACGTGCATGACAGATTTATACAGTCATGCCAGACAAGCATGACAAACATACATTCTTCCAGACCCAGACATTTTTACAGTTGATATGTCCAAAATCTTGCCGCTCGCCTTCCAAAATTTCGCCCCGTCGTTATCCTGTGTAAATAAAACGTCCCCACGAGGACCCCATAGTCAAGATGTTGGAGACTACGTACTAACTTGGCAACACAAGTCCAGAAGAAGTTTTGGGACGAGTCACGCATGATTCAACAAGTTCTTCTCTGTACTATGTACTGCAGAAGTGCAGTTCATCAAGGACAGCCGCATCACAATCACATTTCCTCATTCTATTTGGAGCATTCCAAGTGCCGAAACACGACTGGAAATGCCTCTGCTCATGGGGATGCGCATAACAACTGTTCCTGTAATTGCAAATCTGCATGACAACTCCGGGGTCCTCGTAGGGACGTTTTACATTGGATAGTCGTCGGACCCCGTGAAGGCGAATTCGCTAGAACCGGGCGTGGCGGGAAAGCCCATCAACCGGATACCTTCCAGCGTATGGAGAGAAAAAACTTGTCATGCGTAGGAAGCACGGGGCTGCAAAGCTGCACCTATGCAAAAAAAACAGCGTGTGGCAACACATACTACTTATCCAGCATGACAAATGTAAGCGTCTCTCGCATACTCGGCATACCGTAATAAGCGGCTAAAGTGGTAACTCTTTCCGAGCCACAAAACAAGAAAGCTATTGCGTCGCGCCGTGCGTGGTCCCCATGACACGAGCAGAAATGAAAACCCTTGCACCAGGGCGAGGCGCTCCCTTTCTATTCTTGCGGAAAAAAGCCAAAGCTTCAAAGCGCTCCCTTTGCGGAAAAAAACCAAAGCTTCATCAAAGGACTAGCTTCCTATTTACGCACTCAAATAGGATATCTATTTCTATGCTTTTCGAAAATGCAAAAACATAAGCTCCCTAAAGGCCCGCGCCATTAGGGAACTTATGCTTCAGAGTTTTTGCATTTCCACTTGCGCATCATCGAGTGAAAAAAACCCAAAATCTCGAGCCATAAGTTCCCTAGTTGCACGTGCCAATAGGGAACTTATGTTTTTCGAAAATGCAAAAACATAAGTTCCCTAATGGCACGTGCCATTGGGGAACTTATGCCTCAGAGTTTTTGCGTTTTCTTTTCGCAGGATGGAGTGAAAAAAAAGAAAAACCCAAAATCTCGAGCCATAAGTTCCCTAGTTGCACGTGCCAATAGGGAACTTATGTTTTTCGAAAATGCAAAAACATAAGTTCCCTAATGGCACGCGCCATTAGGGAACTTATGCCTCACAGTTTTTGCATTTGCGCATCATCGTCATCGAGTGAATAAAACGCAAAATCTCAAGTACGGACGCGCGCGGTTTTTTCCCCAGGGAAAAAGCAGAAGGAGAGAAATCCTGCAGCACTTAGCTCGGGAAGTCGGAGAATGCAGGAGCTAGCAGTCGTGCGGAAAAAGTTTCATTCGCTTGCTCTTGTTCTGTGGGCCGTACCAACTTAGCCGCTAATTACGGTTTTTCGAGTAATCTGCAACACAAATCTACACTGACACAGTTTTTCTTCTTGCATCATACAGCGTGCCCGGTTTGTAGTGGTTGGGATCGGTGTAAAATCCGCCGAGAACCGTCTGAAAGTCGGGGGCGCCCTGACCCAGAACCGCAGTCGCGGCACTGAGTAGGAAGAGGACCGCAGAACAAGAACCAAGTTTGCCGGCGCGCGTAGTCATCTTCTCCTTTTTCTATGGGCGGTTATCACCAATGAAAACCCGAAAAATCAGATGTGATAAGTACTAAGGTCGTAGCGACTAAAGATTAGATTCTCTGAAACAGAAAGACCACAGAAATAAACCGGTCCACTTTGATATTACCGAAGGGATGGCTGTCTTCACGGAGGAAGTATCACAGGAGATCACAGTGTGTCTGTTTTGTCATAAGAGCACTAGAACTTTCTGTTGCGAATGCGAACACCATCTCACAAACTTCAAAAATCAATTGCAAGAACCGCCCCCGCTAGAAGAATTTCATCATGATCAGCGCAACTCCAGCTGTCTCCAGAAAGGCTAGAAGAAAAAGCAAGAACTGTTTATTCGCGTAATTTTTCCAAAACCGTTCAAAGTCAAATCTTCCCTACTAGCGTGGTTTGCATATACGGAACTAAGTACTACCGAGACAGTGCAGCTTCTCAGTGATAGATTACTTATGCCTCCCGTGCCGCTCTAAAATATCGTGAAAGTGCGATAGTTTTTGGGATGATCGAGTAGTTCCTATAATTTCCGTTGCATTAATGTGGTCCTCACGGTAATCATAGGTGAAAGGGTCTTCATTTGCTTGACTGTAACTCCCTCCCCGGTCGACTTCCCTGGTCATAATTGCGACCCTGTTTTTGTTCACGTCGTGATCATGTCCGCTGTAGTAGTTGTCGAAGCCCGGAGGTCCGGCAGGACGACCCCTGTACATTTCATCTTTAATATCTTCTTCCGGCAAGAACCTAGAAGTACTACCCGCAAAAACCGCATCTCCTCCACCTCCCTGCAGATTCTCATAATCGAAACTGGTCGCCAGGAAATTCGCGATTTTCGGCTGGGGCCGATGCTTCCGGAAGTAGACTACGGAGGTGGACGAGGGCCAGGTGGGTGGAACATCTTCAAGATTGCAGCCACCTACATCTTCAGGGAGTAGACCAAGGTGAGAATCAACATCATCATGATGATCCGCCGCACCTTTGTTACACCCCGCAGGGAAGAAGTGGCTCTTCTTCTTATCGTAGTGCAGCACTTCTTCTTGTTGATAGGAGTTATCAACACCGTCAAAATTCCGACCAAGAAACCGCCGCTCCTTGTCTACCTCCGCCTCCTCTTGCTCCTGGACAGCAACGCGCCGTTGGCCAGCGTCGAGATGACGAGAGACTACTTCTTGTTTAGTATCCACATTCGCCCGACCAACCTGCGGCCAACGACAGTCATGGTTCAACATGCTGTTACGACTCTCGCTGGATGAAACTAGTTCCGCCGGTATCTGCTGTTCATACGCTGGTAAAACCCACTGTTGCTTCAAAGTCGGCGTTTCCTCGTAGCGAGGGGACCAGTATCCTGTGTAAAAACGTCCCCACCCCACCGTTGTCATGCAAATGCGCAATGCCAGGAAGATTTGTAATGCGCTCTTCCATGAGAGGCATTTCCAGTCGTCTTTTGGAATTTGTAATGCTGTAAACAGGACGAGAAAATGGCTTTGTCGTGCGGCTTTCCTTGCCAGCCAGTACTACACTGCAGATGGAAACTTTTGTCATGCAGAACCCCAAAAACTTGGGGATTTGTGTTGCAGACTTCCCATATTGACTATGGTGTGGGGACATTTTTACATAGGATAACCAGGTGCCGTTATTCATCTGGCGATCATGCTGTACTACAAGCCGCCCTCCGTTCGTCCTCATCGCCGGCCGTGCGGGGGACAGGTTGAGAAAACTGTCATCATGATTATGACTTGCTCAAACGTTACAATCTCAAACGTTACAATAGAGTCTGGAGTTTGTCTTGCATGATGGGCATGACAGACTCGCACAGCGTTCCACCTTTTGCAATACAAATTTTCCCAGATTGTAGTGGGGTTTGGAGCTCCGGAACTTGTCATGCGCAACCCCATGAGAGTTGGCTAGATCATGCCCATGATGCAAGACAAATCTCAGACTCTGTTGTAACGTTTGAGATTGTAACACCTGAGCGGGTTATAATGATCAACGACCGCGTCGTAGTTGTTGGGGTTGTAAAATTTTTTGTTGTTTTTACTTTCCTCGGGAAGATGAACTAGATCTCTTTTCGTCGTGCCGGCAGATGCGCCAGCCTGCTTTTCCGACCAGTTCAGAGCGCCGAGGGTGTCCAGTATGAATTGCAAAAGTATCGTACTCGTGTATATAAATGCATTACAAATTTCCTCAGCATGAGAAAAAAAATTTGTAGTGCTGATTTACCTCAAGAAAAAGATTTGTAATGCTAATGCATGACTGCAATACGAGTACGATACTTTTGCACAGGATATCCAGAATCTGCTGCCGATCCGTCTCGTTTTTCAGAGTGGCGGGTCTAGAGTCCTGTCCCTGTGTAGAAGTTATTTGTTGTGCATTCTTTGCCGCATGTTGTGGCATTCCGCGCTGCGAATAAGCTGCAGGAGATGGGGTCGCATTTATCTGCTCCTCCGCAGAGCTACTGCTTCTGCGCCGGGACAATTTCGTTGCAGACACTTTGTTCAGCGCGCCTGTCGTCGTGGTGGAGGTCTCGCCGCTTGTTTTGGCCACTTGCGAAGACGACGATGAAGTCGATAAAGCATTCGCGCTTCTCATCTTCACTCCTTGTTGTTCTACTGCGTTGATGTTCTTCTGAATACCCTGGACCAGCACAGGCGCAGCCTCTCTTCCTGTCCGTCTGCCTTCCTCCGCACGGAGCTCCTGCGGTCCCGAGCCAACATGTTCAAACGCCGTGCTGTGAACAACCGCGGACGAGATGAACTTTTTTGGAAATAAGCTTTCCATGTTTTCACTGGCGTCGTTGAAGCCAGTACCACCATCAGTCGCTGCATCCGCTACACGACCCGCCGTTGTACTAGACGAAGTAGTTGCAGCTGATGGCATCTTTGTGCTGGCCCGCTGATTTTCTTCACCGTCCGCCGGAAGTCGGACTAGTACCTGACTGGCCGCGCCACACTTCGTCTTTCGCTCCCGCTCCTCGGCAATCGTCTTTTTCAACAGCGCAAAATCGATCCTGGACTCGTTCAGAGCGCTGTCGATTTGGTACGAGGAGGAAAAGTCTTGCTGTCCAGCGTGGTCCACGAGAGCGAAAGATGTTGAACTTGTATTGCAATTGCCATCGAGGAAGATGTTGTTTGGTAGATGAGTAGGTTTATGTTTATCTTCTTCCTCGGTCTGCATGACAAGTTCCGACTCGTTGTGCTCCTCATTTCTGATCAGCTCCTGGATTGCTTCGTTCAGAGACGTATCCGGTGCAAAAATGTCTGCTGGGTCTGTGATGCTAGATCAGCTCGACAATAGAGAGCTGTATTGCATGACCAGCAAAATAAGGAGCTGCACGCGCCCACTTTTTATTGTCATCGTACGAGAGCGAAAGGTCTCGTGTAGGCTAGGCAGCGACGAGCCTTCTTAAGACACTTGTGAAGATACTAAAACCCGTAGTCTAAACGACCCTTTTGTCCATGCCAAGTAAACTATGCATGACAAGCCATGCAATCTACTTCTTCCAGCACACCCAGACCTTCACATATTTGCAATGCATAAGACGCCGAGCTTTCGTCGTGCGACGATCCTGCAGTTAACACGCTTTGCTCGACTTCTAGATGAGAAAACGCAGCACTCCTTGTGGCCGCTGGTCCTTGTTCTGCAAGTGTTGCATTATTCGGCCGCGGCTCTGTAGTTGTACTACCGTGAGCGGTCGCTCCCTGTCCCTTCGATCTCCACCTGGAACCCATACTAGAAGATGGGTCCCGACGACGTGCGTGTTGTTTTTCCACCGCCCGCGAGCGACTGGTACGGGCGCTGCTCTTCTGCTCCGCCGTTGCAGCACCCGTCTTCTTCCATCGCTGCGCCCGGTCCGCTTCCTCCCACCAGCAGAAGACCGCGCCGGAAGCCTTTTTCTATCAAATGTAAAAATGTCTGGGTCTGGAAGAATGCAACCTGTGATGCTGCATTTGGAATCCAAAAAAAATCTGTATTGCATGAGTACCAAAGGGAATGCAATTTTCGCTGCACTGAGAAGGCATTTGTCATGCGGAATAGGCATCAAGAAGCCCTCAGAAAATCTGCATTGCTAGGGTATGCATCACAGACATCATGGCTCGTGCAAAACGTGCATGACAAGTGTCAGAATCTTCCAGACCCAGACATTTTTACAGTTGATATTTTCGCCTCCCGCCTCACGTCCGCGAGGGAGCGGATGTGGTCGGAGAGAACAACGTTGGTTGGG
The DNA here is from genome assembly GCA_905178155.1 of Amoebophrya sp. A120. Taxonomy (NCBI): domain Eukaryota; class Dinophyceae; order Syndiniales; family Amoebophryaceae; genus Amoebophrya; species Amoebophrya sp. A120. Next base: position 2,489,685 of record CAJINV010000010.1, on the reverse strand, counting down.
GTCATGGCTTTTCAACTTTTGTTTCGATTTGGCGAAAATATAAATATTAAACCGCTACTACCCGCGTGGCCCCCACCGACTACCAAAACATCTTTGAAAATTGCACTGCGGAATAAACGCCTACCAAAACACTGCGGCCCTTGCCTTTTGGATCTAGAAGTTAGTAGTGGCCGCCCAAGTGGACTAGAATGAAACGTCACGCGGCCCGCGGATATAAAGATTGCACTTGGCATTTCCACCACTCAAAGAGCTGGTTGGGCGATACTGTAAAAACCTCAAAAAGAAACACAGGTTACTACAGAGGTAGGACGTGCGAGTACGAAAGTACCGTTCTCCTCTCCGACAAAAAGCAGAAAAACTGTTCTTTGCTCTGCAAGAGTATATGCGTAACACGAACTTCCAGAACACAGAAAACCTCTATCCTAAACAAAAACATCCCCCTCCCATAGTCAAGTTGGGAATCTAGCAACACAAGTCTCCAAGTTTTGGGAGCTCTGCATGACAAAATTTTCTCTGCATGACACTTCGATGTCATCTTGAACAGAGTCGAGGCGTTCTTCGCCCACTCCGCATGGCAGGCGGCATTGAACTGCCGCACTTCGTCGATGTTCCTCTCTAGGGTCTTCACTTTTTCGGCGATGGGCTCCGCTTCAGCTTCGCCTGCACTAGACGAGTCGCGAATCATCTTGCCCGCAGTGAGCCGGTACCTTCCAGCGCGCTCCGTCTCCTTAACCGTGCCTTCTATCATGGGCGTAGTACCGCATCCGCTCCAGTCACACCCTTTTCCGAGGACGTCGAAGCTGTGGACGAAGACGTCCCCGAATGACTCATCTTCGCCGCCGCCCTGTACTCGGCCCCAGGCTAGACGTGTTCTCCCGGTCTTGTCTGCGGCTGTGTGAAATACTCGGATGGTAATGGTCTTCATCATGGACATGGTCTGCATCGGTCGCGTAGGCTAAAATCGGAAAAGTACAGCAAGGACAGCAGCAGCGGCAGCAGGTAGGAAACACGAGAGGAGGGACAAGGACAGCGACAGCGTTACATCTTTTTCAACTCACATCAGTGTAATCACATCACATGCGACCTCTCCTCACATGCGACATAGAAGATCGACGTTTGTGGGTGGCAGAGAGGGCTGCAATTCGCAAGAGTATATGCGTAACACGAACTTCCAGAACACAGAGGACGCTAAACCTCTCGCAACCGAAATCCGGCACCAACTGTGCCTGAGCAGGCAAAAAGCATTCTTTTTTTTTCTTATGTAAAGCGTAATCTCTTCGAGGGCAAAAAAAACTGAGTTTCAAATCTTGTAGATGCTACAGCGATTCGAATTCTGTGTCTTCTCTTGCCGTGTTGATATGGAGAGAAAAAAGTTTGCCACAGTCACTAACTTGCAGGCTTTGCATTACAAATTCATTTAGCATCTTCACAGCTTTTCCTTGTATTGCAGAAACACTAGGGAAATCCCTTGTAAAGTTTGGCTGTGATGCATTGTTACGCATGACAGAAAATTTTGTATTGCAAAAATGCGCCTTAGTGATCGTGACGAACTTTTTTCTTTCAATAGTTGAGACGATTACTGTATTACAATCGCTAGCTTCAGCTCAACCGCTGTGGATTCACACCACAACCAGGAGCGCTAGCTTCTCCGACGTCTCACTCTAGAATGGCGTCATACTGAAGAGTGTCGTCCGCAGCGGGTTGTAAATAAAACCCACTTACTTCTTCTTCATGGACATCATCTTCATCTTCATGGACATCTTCATCATCTTCTTCATGGCCGGGGCCGGCTCGGCGGCCTTCATCATCTTCATCATCTTCGCCATTTTGCGAGTTTGGGGGTTGGTTTTGGAAAAAACTTTTCCGATTCGTTTGCCTAGGTTGAGTTTCACAGCACAATCAAGTACAAGGTGGAATCGAGTGGAAAAAGTGAAAATGGTCACGGTCCGAACATCAAATGGGGTTCAACATCACATTTGGGTAGTAAGGGAGTCGTCCACATGCGGATTTCGAATTCAAAGGCAAGCGGATGAACATGTACGCGGTCGATCGTCTGTAAAAATCCTTACTTCTTTGCACGACCGCGACGTAGTACGATGGTTCGCTGTGCCCTTTTGTACGATGTTCCACGACTCTATCCGATGTTACGGATGTCGTTGTCGGTTCCTTGAACGAAAATCCTCGTTATTTTTCCGAAAAAGTTTTGTACGAATGGCTAGTATCAACCGACTTACAGCTTTTGCTGTTCTACGATACAGAACCGATAGCGATACGACCGCTTCTCGTTACAAAAAAAAGACATTCCAAAGAACCGACGCAAGCCACGCAGGAGACGGACATTGCGAGTAGTGCCAAATGTAAATTGCAAGTAGTGTCAGAACATTTGCCAACACGGACCACGGCCGCGCGGCTGATAATTATTGCAACGTTGCGCTGCAAGACGAACATGCTGATCGCTTTTGGTAGATTGCTCGTCGAGTGTGTACTTACTTTCAGTTTCAACACGACCAAATGGGAAAAAATAATTTCAGCGTCAAGAAGACTTCAAAACGAACGACGGCCGAGGGCACCGCTTCGCCCTACTTCCTCCCGACCATTCCCGCCACCGTTTGTAGCACGGTGAACGCCTCTTCCGCCACGCATTTTTTCTGGTTCTCCGCAGCCGCCTTGACCACGAGTTTCCGGAAGTGTTGGATCTGGCGCAGCAAAATTTTCCCCACCGCGATTTGTTCTTCGGCTGCTGCACCTCCTGTATCCTGAGTAAAAACGTACCCACACCAGAGTCAGGATGGGGATTTTGCAACACAAACCTAGGGATGTTGTGAGTCAAGTATGAGAAGTTGCGCTCTGCAGTGCAGTGCAGGTTAGCAAGTGCAGCCGCGTCACAGATTCATCTGCTCATCCTGTTCACAGCATCACAAATTCCAAAACACGATTGGAAATGGCTTTCATGGGGATGCGCATTACAAGTCTTCCTGTCTTTGCAAATCTGCATTACAACTCTGGTGTGGGTACGTTTTTACTCAGGATATCCTGGGGACGATGTTTCCGATGCAGAGGACGCGATCGATTTCAAAAGCGGTGCGAATGCGGTGTCGAAAACTGCTGCTTGGTCGGTTCTTTTCGTAGAGGAATGTTCAGTTGTTCTTCGTTCCGCATGACAAACTTCCACCTTGTTCAATACTTTTGGTGCGAGGGAAACATTTTTGCTCAGCTTCAACAACCAGGCCGCTTTCAATTTCTGACCCGCGTCTTCTAAGAGCGATGCTGCTGCGTGATGGATCAGCGTTTTCGTCTCCGCGTTTTCGTTCTTTGTCTGCTCTTTATGCATTGTAAATGTGTCTGCGTCTGGAAGACTGGAAGTTTGTCATGCTTGTCTCGCATGACTCCTAACTCTGTGATGCATGAGCAGGAGGAGAGCCGCTTGCCTGTCATGCAAAAGCGCAGTTTGCTATGCAGAACTCGCAATACATAGCAGCTCAAGAACTTGTCATGCTTGGCTGCGTAGTGTAGTGTGTCCACCATTCCCAATCCAGCATCACAAGTTTCTAGACCCAGACGTATTCGCCTTTCATACTCTTCACTGGACAACGACATTTTGCTGAGCTGCAAAAAACTCAACCCGAGCATGTCGGTGAGGTCGGGTTCTTCGTGGTCCGCTTGAGAAATATTACCGTGTTGGTCCTTCTCCTGCACCTCCCCAGTGAAATAACTTCCTTTCTTGTTCACCAGTGCCGCGCTGGATTGCAGCAAAACCACGCCGGCCGGTGGAGGTGCGGGCAGTGTAGTTGCTGGCACGATAGTACTGGTAGGAGTTATTGCAGCTTGTTCTGGCGTGGAAGATGTTCTTGTGGTCGTCTTTTCAGGATCCGAACTACTGCTCTCAACAACAGCCGGGCTTTTGTAGTTTACGCCGTTGCTAGTGTTCACACGACCGTCAATCGGAATCACATCTGTGCTGGGATCGATTTTCGGAAAAGAGACAACTTTCTTGTCGCTGGGACCGGAGGCCGCAGGAGCCTCCTGGTTCGAAACTGTCGCAACCAACGACGCGGAAGACTGGAATTCTCCATGCCGGTCCGACGCAGCGCTCGGTCCCGAAAGTAGAACAGGAGCTGATGGAGTAGTAGATACTGTTGCTGTTACACCGTCGTCCAAAAACGGGTCGCGGAGCTGCATTCGCGCGGGTGATTTATTTTTCCCCGTTTCCATATCAAATGCAAATCTGTCTGGAACGCTGCAACTTGTGATGCTGAGCCTGGATCATGGAAAAATCAGTGCTGCATGATTACCAAAAGTTGCCCAATTTTGACAAAGGTGAGAGGGCCGCAGTTTCTGACGCAGGATAGGCATGATAGAGATCTCACAGAGACAGAATCTGTCATGCTAAGTCCTGCACTCCAGACCTCAGGGGTAATGGAAAATCAGCATGACAAGCATCGCACTCTTCCAGACCCAGACATATTTGCATTGCATATTCCACCAACATCTCCGACATTTTCTTCGGATGGAACACGTCCGGCAGCGCGGGTTTCTTCGTCAAGAGGTCCGCGGCTAGACTAGCTTTGGTGGAAATTATGGTTTTCTTCTTTTTCGCAACTGGGGAAGATGTGACTGGAGGCGAGGTTTTCATCTTTATTTCCATGCTCTTCTGCGCGCCTCGTTGTTTCTCGGAGGAGTCTGTTGCGGCCGTTCCGAAGGAAACCTTCTTCATTACCGTGGTTGCTTCCTGTGAAGAAGTTGGCACAGCGCTGCTGCCTTTTTGTCCCGTCTGTGCAGAAGACCCTGATACAACTGCAGGAGCTCCGTGCGACTTGTGTGCCTGCCCTTCCGACTTTTGTTCCTTGTCGTCTTCGTTTTGCTGTTTTTTATGGCCGCTTGATGATTTTCTTTTCACCGGAGAAGTTGTTGTTCCTACCGCTGCAACACCACTGCCTTTGCTTTTGCGACCTTTTACTACTTGCTGCGCTTCTTGATGATCCCCGCTTTTTGAAACTACCTTCTCCAGAAGCGACACTTGTTGCTGACGCGGGTCATCTTCAGGGGTGTTCACGCTTCTGTTTTGCTTGCCAACGGAACTGCTGTTTTCCCTTCCAAACACCAGCCTCCGCCAAGCGTCGATCGATGCGGATAAGTCCTCGGCTGCGACGTAGAGTTCCGCATTGGTGCTAGAAGCACTATTTGCTGCTGCATGTAATCTCGTCCCCCGTTCATCAGTGCCACGTAAGCGCTGCAAAAACTCGTCGGACGCGAAGTTTTGTTGCAGGTAATTTTCTGCTGTCTTGATCGCGGACTCGAGAGAGTTGGCAGTGTGGTCTCTTCCTGCAACGGTGAGAGACACTGCATGGACGGGAGAGCAGCAGTCGAGGTTGCTGGACCACAGGGCCAAAACGGTAAAAATCCCCGCCTTTGACGAGTGACCTCGGTAATTCCTCGTGTGGCGCCGCATTCTGACAAACTCGGCAGAGGCAAAGACAACCCAGCAGCGCCAAGGCGCGCCGCGCGCGGAAGTAAGTGACTTGGGATTTTACCGCATCTTCTTTGATTTTGGTTTCGGCCAGGCTTGATGTTTTGACTTCTCTGTGCCTGTATTGGTAAGTACCTAGCACTAGGCGTAGAATTGTCTTAACTCGCTCTCGTCTTGTGGTGTCCGAATAATATGCCTTCTGCTGCAGGGCAGTGAGGGAACAAAGCTCGACGAAAAAGTAGTCCCATTATCCATCAAAAAGGGGAACTACGCTTTTTTATGTTTTTGGTTTTCAATAATTCCAAACCTTTCTGTACAAGTTCTATCGAGGTCTAAGCCGGCGCTTTCTGTGCGCGGAAAATGTTTCTGTGGAGATGATGTTGACCAAAAAAGTATGTAGCAGATGAAAATTACATATGCCGCGCCCGTCGGCCGGTGGTGCTGCATTCCCAGCCTCTCCCTGCGAGCGAAAATAAAAAATGATAAAGTTAGTAGCGGTCTATGTTGTGATATTCATTCAAATGTCTGTACAAGAATAATCGAAACAAAGCTTTATGTACGTTCGTATTGATGAACTGCGGTGCGAACAGTGCACAAGTGCGAGCAGTGCACACCACAAGATCCACCAGCAAGTTAGTTGGAAAATAATGGATTTCAACCCAGTTCCAGCTCTCCAATGAAAATTATTTTGGTCGATTCCCCTAGGTACTAGTTGTAGTTGCAAATCCGCAGCACCTACAAAGCCTCCTCGTCGCCCCCTCCCTGCAATTCTTCCTCCGGTGCGGATAGCTGGTAGAGCTCCGTATGAATTGCAAAAGTATCGCACTCGTAGTACTAGTAATTGGTTCGTTCTTGAGCTCCATTAGATGCATTACAAATCTCTTTCTTGAGCTGAATCCGCATCACAAAATCTATTTGTCATGCTGAGCTAATTTGTATTGCAAGAATTCTATTAGTGCGATACCTTTGCAATTCATACTCCGCCGTCGTTGACAAGGTCGCAGAAGAAGACTTGTCCTCCTTGGCTGTCGTGAGAGCAGTCGTTCCACCCAACGCTGAAGAATTACCACCTCCTTGTTCCGCCACTTCTTCCAGATCGACAGCCGTTGCTGTACAATCTATTCCCGCGTCGACTTTATTTCCTCCGCTTGTCCTAGTACTTCCTTCCCCCGTTGGCACGACGACGCTGCTGGCCATCTCGTCCTGCTCCTTTCCCTTCCCGAAGAGACACTTCAAAAGCCAACTGTATCAAATGTAAAAATGTCTGGGTCTGGAAGATTGCCAGGCTTGTCATGCACATTTTGCATGACTCCTGATGTCTGTGATGCATGCCCTAGCATCACAGATTTTGTGAGGGCTTCCTGATGCCTATACCGCATGACAAATGCTCCGTCCGTGTAGCAAAACTTGGACTCTCTTTGCTGCTCATGCAATACAGATTTTTTTAGAATCCAAAATCAGCATGACAAGTTGGATTCTTCCAGACCCAGACATTTTTACAGTTGATAAACTGTCACTCGCGGCAATCTTTTCGTCGAACACAGATTCGTATCAAATGCAAAAATGTCTGGGTCTAGAAACTTGTGATGCAAGTCTGTGAACAATGAGCTCACTGCAATCGGTGACCGCGCATGACAAGTTTTTGAGCTCCTGCGTGTTGCGTAATCCGCATGGCAGGCTCCATTTTTGCATGACAGGCAAGAAGATCTTTTTGCGCCTAAGCATCACAGAATTAACAGTCATGCCAGACAAGCATGACAAATCTTGCATTTTCCCAGACCCTGACATTTTTGCAATTGATAAATCGGGTAGTGGTTTTTCGTTCCGCAGCTTCCACCGGGCAACAAACGCCGCGACGTTGCACACGACGGCGCACGCGTTGGGGGTGATGATCACCGCCTTCACTTCGTCGGGTACGAACAAAGCCCCGTTGAGGATCCAGACTGTGCCAGCGTATCAAATGCAAAAATGTCTGGGTCTGGAAGGATCCGAACTTGTGATGCGTGTTTCGGATACTACAAATAAGATCTGTGATGCATAAACGTGCAAAAGGTGCCCACTTCTGGCCATGCTGAGAGTGCATTTCTCATCCAGAATACGCATGACCAAGGAGCTGCAGAACCTGTGACGCTAGGCCCTGCATTCCAGACGTGAGGGAGCTTGGAAAAACTGCATGACAAATCTCGGAGTCTCCCCGACCCAGACATTTTTGCATTTGATACGGCGAGCAGCGCGACCAGGTTCATGGCGAAGGAGCCCATCACGTTCACATTCTTCGTCAACACGGTCCGCACCATCCCGATAACCGGGTGCGCGAGAAACACGCAGGAGACGCAGCAGGCAATGTAGCCGACGGTGGCTGCGAACAGGTCCTGTTGCGCTTCGTCATCCATAATGTCGACGGCGATGAGGAGCATGACGACGAGTAAAGAAAAGATCATCGCTATCAAAATGAAAAATCCCCTCTCCCCATACTAAAGCGGTGATTTGTGTCGCATGATTTGCTACCACGTTGCCATGCTAGAACAAAAGACAGACTGTAGTGCTGGCTGGCGTGGGAAAGCCTTGCATCTTCCGCATGACAGGAGGCGAGTGGAAGCGGGAAACACCTTGATGACAAATTGCCTGCAATTCAGGTGGTCACAGCAATGTCCCTTGGCCTTTTAGCAATACAAGTCGATTTGTGTACACCAATCCAGCATCAAAAACGTCCTTTTCAATACGGGGAGGAAGGATTTTTCCTCGCAATAATCGCCAAGATGCCGATGGTCTGCCAGTACAGTTCCTTCCCGTACACCTCCGGCCTGTTATGACAGTGCACAGCTCCCCCTCGTTCTCATTTCTAATGCAAAACACCAACTCCAGACTGTCCCTCCTGTCACTATTAATTATGCATGACAAACTCCGGAATCTTCCCAAACAGTCGCACACTCCTGTGCAAATCTATCATGCAAAGCCGGCACTCTTGCTGACGCTTGTATTGCCGTTCATGCTATACAAATGAGGGAGAGGCGGGGGAGTTGTGCAGCACTCTCATACTTGTAATTCTTCTTGTACAGCACCAGAAACGCGACCCCGGCGACGACCCCCCACACGTTCGGAATGGTCCCCTCGTGGAGCTCGTTCAAAATGCAGAACGGCAGCCACAGCCCGCACTGCATGATCATTCCGGTAATCGGGAGGGGCGGCATGTCGATCTTCGGCTGCTTCGTGACATATCTCTGCTCGTAAAACACCGTTACGGGCGCGGAGAACAGCACAATCGGAAAGCTCGCACAGCAAAACTCCAGGAAAAGACGGAAGGCGTCGGCCATTTTTGCGGCTGTTTTTTGTCGTCAATTCAGGTCAGATTCGGAGCTCTGGAAGCTGTTCGTCAATTCAGGTCAGCTTCGGAGTACCCCGTGGCCATGACGAGTAGCTCAAGGGTATTTTGTGATTCAAAGCGGCACTGCTCGAAGCTCGAAGCGAATTTTATTTGGGGAACAGCAGGTGAAAAAAACTAGAATGAAAAGGCACAATACGGCACGGCTTCTAAACAAAAATAAAGAATGCAGTAGATTGACGACTAGTTGCCGTGACATGAGTTATGTTTGCATTTAGACCGAGGGACGAAACAGAGCGGAATCTTGAGTGATCGAATCAGATGCGTAACACAAAACTTTTACTTGGAGTTTCCGACTAACTACTTACAAGCATCCCCACCCCCGGAGACCTCCACGGTGCAGCAGTCATTTTTTTCTGTAGCCGCACCGAAACAGCAGTCCCCATTCTGCAGAACAAACCAGCTGCAGTGGCGGTACCGCGCGATGCTTGCACCCTGATCACCTTCAGCTTCTTGGGGATTCGACGAAGAAAATTTAAACATCAGTTCCATTGATTTGCCTTTGCTACATTTATTTTTCGTCGCCTGAAATAAACAAAACCAAACCTCTAAAGCAAAAGCTCTGTGATTTTTGACGAAGGTTGCAACGTCACGTAGGAGAAGTATACACAAAACGAAGCTCAAGTTCTGCGAACTACACGCAGAGAAGTGTTGTGAGTAACTAGGTTCTGTTTTCTTGGAATGGTTCGCCACAAGGAAAAGAGGCGAGGCAAATCTGCTATTGACTCTAGAATAAACAGGAGAAATCCGACAAGGTCTTTCAATATCAAGGCTCTTCCATGAAATTTGAAGCTCCAGGAGAATGACTGAGAAACAGACAGCGAAACCGAAAATATCTTCACAACCGGGTAGTTGTAAGACAATATTATTCATTTTGGTTGGTCTACATTAGTAAAACAACGTCTAAAAGTTTTTCGCTACTCTGCAGCTACTTTCTCGCATACAAAATGTGTTGCAAGTCAAAATTCACGCTGCACGCCCGGCTCGCTTGCTGTCCCTGCGGGTCTGGAGCGGCGCCGCCTCGCAACTCCACCGTTTCTAGGTCGGTCTCCAAGCGGTGGTGGACGCGGCTCTTCAACCGCTTCTCCACCTTTTTGAACGCCTCTTTCGTCGAGACGCCAGCGACCAGCATCTTATTGCACCAGATCTGCAACGCGGGCTTGGACAAACTACCACGTGCGGAAGTAGAAGTAGTTGTACACGTCGGATGATAAGAACCACGCGCATCATCATCATCTTCCGAAAAATACGGAGCACCGTAAAAATCATCGTATCTTATAAAATCCACATCGATCCAATCCTTTTCCTCTGCCTCCGTGATTTCCAGCTGGGCCGTTCCCTCCAGCAGCAGGTCATTTGTGAAGTGGTCCTGCCAGGGGCCGGCGGGGTTTCGCACGTCGGGCACCCGGCAGTGGAAGTTCGCGTACTGCTTGACGTCCAGAAAAAACGCCTGCTTCGTCGCCGTCACGTCTGGCTCCTCGTCGCTGGTGGACGAATCCGTGTCTGCGCACGAGGACGGCGCACCAGTACCAGCAGCTTCTTCATCATGATAACCCGGTTCTTGTTGTTCTCGTCCCTCGGAGGAAGAGTCATTCTTACTTCCACCATTCCCGGCCGCTGCTTCGATAGTACTGGCCGCACCAGTTGCTGCTTTATTGTTGGGGTTCTTCATCTCCGTTGCACAAGAATTACTGCACCGGGTTAATATCGTACGAAACGGCATCGAGGGCAGTCGCGGTAAAGCAAAGGCTTTTCGTCCCCAGATACTGCCCTTTCCCCGTGGTTTGGCGAACCGCTTCAGCCACGGGCGGCGGAGCCCGATGCTCGCGAAGACTTGACGATGCTTGTTGCGGAACTCCAGTTTGCCGACTTCCGTCGCGCCCCCGCTCCGCCACACGCAGGTGAACAACCCGCGCTGGTGGTCTTCGGCCGGAAGGAGCCCGCGGTCGCCGTCCTCCCGCTCCTCCGCGAACAAATTCTGCAGCCGGAACCGCACGCTGATCCGCCCCGGAAGGACCCCGGCCGGAAGTCCGACTCGGCGGAAGTACTCGCACCGCGGGGTGAGGGGCAGCCGGAGGAACGAAGTGCGCGGCTGGGGCGGGAGGTGCAGCGGGAAAATTTCGTCCTCGGTAGTTGTGGTAGCTGCAGTCATTTCTCGGGTGGTGCGTCTCTGTTTATGTTGCGGTGAAACAAACGCTTTTTCTTGTCCCGAAGACGAGAGATGACTGTGCTTCGTTCCCTCGTGGCTTTCTCCGACCGCGGAAGTAGGGCTTACAGTACCAGAACGTCTCGAGGTGGCTGAACGCAGGCATGCAGTTGAAGACGAGGAAGACGACGCCGGCAAGAACGTCATTTTCGTCGCACACCCCGACAGCTTCTCCTCTGTGGGCCCCCGCGTTTGTTCGTTCTCTACTTTATCGACGAGCCTCTCAATCCCTCTCCCGGCCGCGCTCGCCGCCGTGTTCCCCAGCAGCGCGTGCCGGTCGATCCACTCGACCGTCTGGCACCAGGCACGAAACTGGTTCCATCTCTGGATGCAGAACTGCGCACCTCCTTCCGCGCCCGCAAAAAGCCCGGAGCCGATCTTCCCGTCCGCGACCTCCGACGCTGGTGTTTCAGCATCCTGTCCTCGGCCGCTGCTGCTGCTAGTGTAGTGCTGGACGTGCTTTACCACCAAGTCCTTCACACCTTGAATGGCCTCGTCGCCACGGAAGTCCACGGATACTTTCCTCTGCGAGTCGGGTTCCCCGACCTGGTCGAAAACGTCGAAGACGTAGCACTCTTCCAGCCGCGCCAGTCGCTGCAAAGAGTATAAACTTAGTTGTTCCGGTGCGAAGTTAGTACTCTTGCCTGGTGTCCTCGTATTAACATCAAGGCTTGCATCTACTTCCACAGCTGCACAACCCCTCCAGGGATGCTGCTCACCCGGCGCAGGTCCTCCAGCTCGTCCCATATTGTTCCTACTCGGCACCAACTGCAGCGGGGAGATCCGGGCCGCCAGCAGGTCCTGCGCCGTCACCGCGAGTTGGTAAAAAAAGCCGTTCGTTGCCGACAGCGAAACCCAGTCGGACGCCGGGAGATAGAGAAAAATATGAAACCACAGCGGGTCGGGAAGGAGGTCCACCTCGTCCGGGCAGGACGCACAGGTCGTCGTCGGTCCTGCCGTAGTTTTGAAATCCCCTGGAACGACGACCTCTGGGCTAATAATACCTGACGTGGCACCAAACCGCGGCCCGTCTCCTCGCAAATTTTCCACGCTGCGGTCTACATCTTGCTCGCTCGCCGTCGTGCTTGTCGTGGAGGATCGCGACTTGGGTTGTTGCCTTTTGTCGGCTTTTTCGTCGTTTCCCAAGAACCCGCTAGTGCTCTGACCACGTTCCGCAACGGCCCCCGGCACTCGGAGCTCGCTGAGGCTTTCTTGATGCGCAGATGAAAGTAGGTCCACGTCGCATGATCCCTCGACGATGCCTTGTGCGGATCTTGGCAACACCGAAACCGGGGCTGATCTCTGCTCAGCTTCCTTTGCCGAGCCGGAGGAGACCATATCCGTTTGGCTTTTGTCAGAGAAGATCTGCATTTTCCCGTCTCCACGGTCGGAGGAGGAAGATTCAACTAGTAGTACACGCTCCGGCGCGCGAAGGAATCCGCGAACGGGAGTTTGGCGGCGCCGCGGCCCGCGAACGCTACCGCTGGTCGGAAAATAAAACGCGGAGTTGCCATTCACCACGGAGAAACCGTTGCCCAAACTCCACAGACGATCGTCTTCCGAAGATAGTACCGAGGGGACCTGGATGTCTGTGCGCGGAGACTCAGAAGATTGGTAACTGGTGGAATTGCTGCTTGAGGATGCTCGGTTCTTGTTGATCCGGAATTCTACTCCGTTCTCACCGCCGTCTTCCGCAGCGAAGTAGCCCGCGCTGTCCTCTCCTTCTTGTTCCGCGTCCCCGAGTACATAGACAACCGACTCGCGATTTCTCTTGGAAAAAATTCGCGTTCGTGGCTTGTCGGATCCCGTCGGCCCGGCATTGGTGGTGGCTTCGACAGACAAGCAGCTTTCCTCATCCGTAAGTGGTCCTTGCTGCGCGTGGTGCGATCGTTGTCCGATTGCGCTGCTTCTCTTGCTCCGCGCCCGGCGAAAGAACGCCTGATCGGAAGGAGCGCCGCCGCGGTTGTTCCCAAATAAACTCTCACTACGCTTCGAAGCGGCGGTGTGATTTCTGTTCTCGTTCCCGAAGAGAAGCTCCAGCGGGTCCGCGCGGAAAGCGATCATGGTGTGGGCTGCGGGGGATCAGTATAACAGTGCTCTTGCAACGAGAAAAAAAAAGTTCCTACTACGGTCTGAAAGCGACTGCGTGAAGGGTTGCCACGTGCGAAAGACGTTTTGCACTCAACTTCGATTGCCAAGGGGGACTCCATCAAGAAGCTCACTCACTCCAGACCAGCTCCGAAACATCTCCACTAATATTCTTATCGCGAATGCACTCTGAAACTGTTCTTCTTCTTGGAGACTATTGCGAGGACACGAACGAACCGAGAGGGCCTCTCGACTATCTGAGGAACCGCGGCCCGTAGCGTTCCTTGGTGGTGCGGATCGAAACAAATCGCAGGCACTTCTTGCGAGGCGATTGCCCAACGCGAGCCGGGCGGCTTTCTTTTATCTAATTCTAGTGCACAAATAAGAGCGCAGGCCGTCATTTCGCGGATCCGGTCGGCCGGCTTGAAATGACTTGAGACCACGATCGCTCAGGTTTCTCGGGTGAAGGGCGAGGGGCGCTCTACTTCTACCCTTGCTCCGTTAGTAATCCTGGCGAAGGAGACGCCCCCGGGCCGCCGCCCTGGCGAAGGAGACGTCCCCGCGCAAGATTTAGCGTCCCCCTGCTATCCCCGCGCGAGGTCTGGCGCCTCCCCCCGGCCGTCCTTGCGCGAGGTTTGGCGCGCCCCCGCGCGGGGTTTGACGCCCCGCCCCCGGCCGTCCTCGCGTGCGGCTTGACGCCCTCCGGCCGCTCTTGCGGCGCCCCCGGGCCGCGGCCGCGCGAGGATTGACGCCCCCAGGCGGCCCCCGCGCAACGTCTGATACCCCTATGAAGCCCCCGCGCAAGAATTCACATCCCGGGGCCGCCCGTGCGCAAAATTTGACGCCTCCGGGCCGCCCCGGTGCGAGATTTGACGCGCTTGAGCCCAAGCTTCGACAGATGGTGGCCGCTCTCGCGCGGGATTTGACGCCCCTGGGCCCCTCCCGCGCGAGATTCGGCGCCTTTAGGCCCCTCCCGCGCGGGCCGCCGGCCGCGGGATCGGACCGGCAACCGCGGGCGCGGACCGGCGACCCCGGGTGCGGACAGGCGACCCGGAGCACGGACCGGCGACCGCGGGGCTCGACGCGCACAGGATCGCGATCCACGGGACACGCGGCGCGCAGGATCGCGATCCACGGGGTCTGCAGCGTGCAAGATCGCGACCCACAGGGCGCATCGCGCGCAGGATTGTGATCCACAGGGCCACCGCGCGCAAGATTGCGATCCACGGGGCCCGCTGCGCACAGGATTGCAATCCATGGGGCTGAGGGCGCGCGCGATTGTAATTTCTCAGGCATGTGGGGCCAGTAATTGGGATTGATGAGGCCAGGTAGGCACATAATTGCAATCCACAGGGCCAGCGAAGGACAAAAATGCGCTCACTTGTGAAGCGTGGCAACCCCTCGCCTGCTCCTGTGCAAGATTTGGCGCCCCGGGCCCGCTCCCGCGCGAGTTTTATTATGCCCGACCAGGCTAGTAGAATGGCACACCGTCTGCTCCCGATAAGAAGCAGCGCCCGGAGAGCGGGGCGAAGCGCAGTCGACCCTCGACTGAAGCGCGAGAACCCGAAAAGCGGCACCAAAAGCCGCACGAGGGGGGGTTGGCACCATAAACACAGAAACACCATCGCAAAGGAACCCCCAACAAGCCTCAATCGCAGGTCGACCAAGCGACGAACCGCACCCCGAAGCTGCAAAAGCGCGTGCCGCGGGAGAACAGCGCAAGCACTGCTCCCGGCACGCTTACGGCGTGCTCATTCCACCAACCAACGCAAGCCGGTACGTAGCTCAAGACGAACCCGAGGCGTTTCCCCGCAAGAAAAGTGAAACCCCGGCAAGGAGGCGCGCCTGCTAATGGGCGCGACTACAGCGACGAATGGCGCAATCACTGTGCCCCGTGGCATCTCATCGCCCAAGAAAGGCTCCTGACATTGCATGGCGCCACACCTCGCAGTGGCGATAAAATGCAGACATCTAAACTGAAAAGCGGGCACTTCACTGCGCCCCCAAACCGGACGGGGGATGGCGTAAAGCGTCGCCACCCCACAGGGGCGGATGGCACAAAACCAAATGTCGCCCGCAAGCTGAACTGGTGCGCATATTGGCAAAAAACTGATTTCCTCAGCAGGTGAGGCCTAGAATGGACAGCCACGGCAAGGCGACTACGGTGCGCTTGTGACAAAAAGCACGAGACTAGGCACAACAACCTGCGACCCGCACAAGGCTACCAGGTGATAAAGCCAGAGATGGAAACCACTGCGACAGCCTGCAAACTCGAAATGACCTGCAGCACAAGCTGCTGGCAAGGTGCCACATAAAGCAACATGCTCTAAATGGCCGGAAAAACATCGTCCCGAAAAGCCACTGCTGAAAGGAGCAACCAAGACTCGCCACAGCAGAGGAGAGACACTCTGCCGAAAGACAAACTACACAGGGTGGGAGGGGTGGGAGAGAAAAACCCGCAGCAACGGTGCTGCGACGGTAAATCTCCCTGCTGCCCTTTTCTGAAGGTGTGGCTGCACTTGCAGCCACCCCCAGGAATAGCACAAAGCCCAGCAAGGGCAGAACCAACAGAACGACGGCCAGGCGCATGCCTGGCAACCCTATCAAGGTGGCCCGTTTGGGCCTATCTCCACGCTGGCCGGCAGAATAAAACTGCGGGCTCGTCCCTCGCCGCTTCATTTTATACAGAATCAGCCAGAGATAGATCATCCTTTGGATGATCGTAGGCTTCCAGTGGGAAGCCGTCTTCACCGGAAGGGCATGAGCGCCCGCGATGGGGCACCCCGCCACCGCCGAAGGAGCCACGCGCCGAAGCAACCCCAAAGAACCCGCAGGGAGCGAAGCGGCCCAGCGATGAATTTGGGGGACAACACGCCCCATCGAAAAGGCCGCGGAGCCCTGGAAGGCGGGAAAGCAATATTTATAAGTCCCAGGCAAAAAACACAGTGGGCAACGTAATGCGGGACCGGAAGTCTTCCTCAGCCTGCAAGGCAGGCGATATAATCGAAACCCGTAGCAGCCTCAAAACAGCGCGCAATCAATGGCGCCAAAGACACCAAATAGCGCCGACCTTGGTCGATTTATCCGTGACCTTTCTCGCAACGTAAAATTGGCAAAGGCCAGATACAAAAAGCCCTGTGGGAGCTCAATAAACCCAACTGAATACACCAAGCCCCCGGCTTTTCTTATCCCAGTCTCCCCCTCTGCAAGGGTAACGGATTGGGCTCGGAGCCCGTTTACCGCCAGTGCCAAACAGCCGAGAAAGGTCAGGATAAAAACAACCAAGGCCATTGAGATTGACCGCGAGATGAAACCAAATGTAAAGAGAGACAGCTCGCCCAGAACCAGGTCAAAGACCGTGACCAGGAACCCTAGACATCACCAGACAAAGCGCCGCCAGAATCTCTGACCGAAATGGATCAGGGCTCGCAATAACACGCCCAGCCGGGGTTTAATTTCAACCCCGTCTCACCGGACAATCTCAATAAAACATCTGGCCCGGGTTTAATCTCAACCCTGTCTCACCAGATAAAATAAAGCCCGGAATCAGTGACCGAAACGGGTCACCGGGGCGGAAGATAATAAGTCTGGCCGGGGTATAATTCCCACCCCGTCTCACCAGACAAAGCGAAGCCAGAATCGCTGACCGAAACGGGTCAGGGCTCGCAATAACACGTCCAGCCGGGGTTTAATTTCAACCCCGTCTCACCGGACAAAACCAATAAACTATCTGGCCAGGGTTTAATCTCAACCCTGTCTCACCAGATGAAATAAAGCCCCTAATCAGTGACCGAAACGGGTCACCGGAGCGGAAAATAATGTCTGGCCGGGGTTTAATTTCAACCCCGTCTCACCAGACAAGAATACTCTTTACTACCATGGCAGGGGCGTAACTCCCTGGGACCTGAGAATAATAGAAATACAGACGGAAATAGAATCTCACAAGCGAATTGGCTTGCCGTCTCTTAATTGGGGGAACGTTCTCAGGTCCTGGCTACCAATGGCCGAAGGGCTGGGGTCTGTATAAAATACCGACCGACCAGCCTCAGCCTAGACTCACAGGCTCGCTAGACTTCT